>JARQZK010003085.1:90000-95103 GCA_030704885.1 Cynegetis impunctata | reverse complement strand
CATTGTATATTTACAGTGTAAAAATAATTTCTTGAAGTTTAAATACATATTTTTTTATTATTATTATTATTATTTATTATTATAATATATACATATATACGATGTATTGTCATATATATATATATATATATAATATTATATATATATATATATATATATATATATATATATATATATATATATATATATATATATATATATATATATATATATAATATATAACAGAAGTCGATACATTACCTATAAATTAAAGATACTCATACAAAAAAAATGTGAAAGAATAAAATTTGAAGAATATGCAACATAAGAAAATTCGTTAAAACAAGTTGATAGTGAAAGATATATTCCACAATTAATTATTTTCTTGAAGAATAGCACTTTACGCAAAATCTGAAACAAATCTATTGTGAAATAAAAAAATTAAACACTCAGAATAAGGTTTTATGAAATAATTCAGAAAATGCCGCCATTGTTTTTGATAAAATAAATATTTCACCTAAATTCAAAAATATGGACTTTACGGTTATGAACTTTTTGAAAAAGAATAAACCTATATAAATTTCCTATTTTCCAAAAATACAGGATCAAGTAGATACATGTCTATAATATATATTATATTACATATATTATATATATATATATATATATATATATATATATATATATATATATATATATATATATTATTCATATATATATATATATATATATATATATATATATATATATATATTTAATTATAAATTTTTTTTTATTTAATTTTTATTTTAAATAAATAATAAATAATTATATAATATTATTAATATATTATATATATATATATATATATACAATATATTTATATAATTTATATATATCTATTATTATATATATATCAGGGGCGGCTAGTCAAAGGAGGCTAAGGAGGCTAAGCCTCCTCACAAATATTCCGTGTATCACTAATATATATATTATATTGAATAGTCAGCATTCAGCATATTCATATTAATCAAAATCATATTATTTTATGCACCTACCTTCCTTTCAACCTACATTATATAATATAATTTATTAATTAAGATAGAAGGTATTTACATTTACTGCATTTCATTCATTTCAAGATTTGTGGCAACGCTGTGGAAAGCTTAGAAAGGTATATTCTCAACGTTCATTATGCCTGCCACAGAAAAGCAAACGATGGTGCAAATACTCGGATGAATTAGATGAATACTTTATTGCAATAGTAAAGCAAAACACATGTAAATGGCAACACCGATAGGAAACCCAGTCTCATATAATGTCGACCAATCACAACTATAGAATTTCGCGTAACATCGAGTAAATTTTGTTGGAAATCGTAATGTGTCGTAATTCGCTAATGGCCGCCAGAAAGATCTCGCGTATTGTGTTAAAATGAGTTTCATTACTGAATTAAATTTCAAAAATTTCAATGGTGACTTAGTGGAATATTTGTTATCCCATAACTTTAGTGCTCTAAGTTATGAGGATAAAGTTTTGATAAAAACAGTGAGACCTACCCCTGAATTGAAGAATTTGGTGCAGCGTAACAGAAAACAAAACAGCGGTTTCAATACAAAGAATTACGAGAGGCATCCTTGCCTAACCGGATCACAGGTAAAAAATAAATTATTTTGTTGGCAGTGTTTACTTTTTACTAGAGAAAATGTCTCTGTTTGGGGCCGCTTAGGATTTGACGATTTAAAAAATTTATCACGTTCTTTGGAAAGGCACGAAAAATCCCAGGAACATGTCGTGTCGCGGATCAAATTTAAAATGTTTGGAAAAAAAAACATTATTAATGTTATTGATACAGCACGTGTTCAAGAGTTAGAAAAATAGCAACGAAAAAGTTAAGGAAAACAGAGAAATATTGGAGAAACTGGTCGACATTATATTATTTTTATGTCGCACGATATAGCGATTAGGGGACAAGATGAAAACAGACGAATCTAGCAATAAGGGAAATTTTAAGGAACTCCTTGATCTATTTTGCAAATATGACGAAAAGCTGTATAAATTTCATTAACAACGCTACAGTTTTCTTTCAAAAACCTCAAAAACAACTCAAAACGAAATTATAAACTCTGCTTCCTATGTTTTGGAAACTTTTATCGAAAATGAACTTAAAAATGTTAATTTTTTTTCCTGCAAGTAGATGAGACAACAGACATTAGCTGTAAATCGCAGTTGTCGATAATATGCAGGTTCGTAAAAGATGGAACATTATTTGAGAGATTTTTTAGGTTTTTCATGATGTCAGTTCTGGAAGGTCTGCTACGATTTATTCGATTTTTTAAATGAGAAATTCTCGAAGTTTAATTTTCAATCTAAACTTAATAGCACGAACCTATGACGGCGCAAAGCGGTTATGGCTGGCCATTTAAACGGTCTACAAACAAAAATTAAATCTGTTGGCTCCTCAAGCTATTTTTTACACATTGTTATGCACATAACCTGAATTTGGTTTAAGTAACGCTTGTAGTTCTATTAGGCAAGTTAGAATTTTTTTTTCAAAATTTATCTGCATTTTCAACGTTTTTTTCAAAATCAACAACGCGCACCAAAATTTCTAGATGCAATAGTAGGTAACAGAATTCCAAGTAACGCACCAACTAGGTGGAATTGTTAACTTCAAGAGCTATCTTTACTATACACAATAATAAGGATGAAATTTTAGAGGCTCTTAATTCTATAGTTGAAAGTGAGGAATTTTTCACCGATAAAGTAACTTTAATACCGCACGCGGATTAATATCTTACTTACAAGATAAGGAATTTATATATTTTTTAAACATCTTTAGATTAATTTTGAACAAACAGAAATAGTTTTTCAAATCTTACAGCACAAGTTTTCAGATGTGTGATTTACTCACGAAATCGGCTCAAGTTTCTTTTGGAAAAAATTTCAGAATTTCGTGCAGAAGTTTATTTCAAAAAACTATTTTCTGTATTTTCAAACGACTGATGATACGACTCAATTTTGCCCAAACGAAAGAAATTCAGTTTCGCAGATATGGAGCTTCACTATAAGCAAATATTTTATGAAATTTTGGATACTATTAGGGGTCAAATAGAAATAAGGTTCTCTGATTTGAAAGAACTGCATTTCTTCGAATACTCAATAAAAATTTGTTTACCGGATTTTCGCCTAATTTTCCAGATAACCTTTTGGAAAATTTATGTCAAAAAATACACTTTTTTTGATAGGGTGGCCATAAAAAAGTGAACTGTGTGTTGTTTATAATGACAATGAAATTGTTGGGGGCAAAATGAAAATCATGTCATGACTATTTAAATTACCTTTTAATAATGATTTGAATCAAGAATTTAACCCCAAAGTTTATAAACTCTTATGTCTAATTGTTTCTATCCCGGTGACATCGGCTTCCGTAGAGCGCTCGTTTTCCACTCTTAAGAGAATTAAAACTTATTTACGAAATTCAATGAGCCAGGATCGTTTGAAAAATATTAGTTTGTTGTCTATTGAAAAGGAATTGGTAAAACTTTTGGCGAAAGACAAAAAATTTTATGAGGATATTATAGATCATTTTGCTAACGTTAAAGATCGCAGAATCCCGCTAATCTTCCAAAATATATAATAACTTTTTATTTGCTCTCACTTGCTGTTAAGAAATTCGTTAAGTAGGTAGGTAGGTACCTATTTTGTGAAAAAAAAATTTGATGAATAGACGAATTGATTAATTGGCTGAGAAGAGTTTTTGTGAATATTGTAAATAGGAGTTGTAGGTCTCAAGGTAGACACTCGAAAGTGAAAACAAATTAATAGCTTAGGGTGCTTCTTTCATGTATCGTTATATAGGAATACTGGTAAAGAGAAAAAAAGATATAGATACATACAGAAAAACTTGGTACCAATTTCTGAGAACCTTGTATAATTTCTTCTTTCAAAGATATTCAAATATTTGGATAGCTGTAGGGCACGTTTACGCAAGCTCTGAAAATATTTGCAGTGACTCGGTTGGATTTTGAAAAGCAATTTTTGTAAGGAAAAGTCTTTGCCAAAAGATTCGAAAGAACTTAAATAATTTAAATGTGGCGCACTCTAAAGAATAAGATGTCTTTAAAGTACCATTAAAATTTTGCGCAGATTCCAAAATTTCAATGAAAATTGGGAAATTACATTTGAAATAACGAAATTGGGTTTGGACAAACTGAAAATATTTTTTAAGGCCAGTCAGTTGATATAATCAATTGACAATAATTCCAAAAGTTTTCAAACATTAATTTAGGGTCGGGAAAGAGATGAAAAAAAAACATTGTTAAAAATGCAATAAATGATCATTTGCTGAATTCTTGCGAAAAATATTCCAAAAGTTCTGCAAACTTGAAGTCGTGTTAAATATATTATTTCATGTCAAGTATCAAATTTGCAATCAATTTATCGGTACGAAACATTTTTTTTAATTCAAAATTAACGTTTTTCTTTGATAAACTGACCAAAAAAAAATTCCAAATGTTCTGCAAAATTGACACATACTTCGGAAAAATATACCGACCAGTTGTATGAATTCGCAACCTTTTACGTTGACCGGAACATGTTTATTCATAATTTTTTAATTCGTGGTCATTTTTTCGGACAGGATGGTCTCGAAATAATAACAAAAGTTTTGAAACTTGGTTGCAAAACAGAAAATATCTATTCTGATGCATTAGCAAATTTGCAACCTTGTACGCGAACCGGAACTGAAATATAAAAATCCAAAAATCATATTTTTGCAAATTGCATAAAGTTCCGGAACGCGTACAACGTTCCGAATTTGCAAAATGGCATCTGAATAGATGTTTTTCGCAAATTTGCAACCAAGTTTCAAAACTTTTGTAATTATTTCGAGATCATCCTGTCCGAAAAAATTACCACGAATTAAAAAAATTATAAATAAACATGTTCTGGTCAACGTAAAAGGTTGCAAATTTATACAACTGTTCGGTACATTTTTTCGAAGTATCTGCCAAGTTTACAAAAGTTTTGTCAGTTTATCAAAAAAAAAACGTTAATTTTGAATGAAAAAATGTTCCGTACCATTAAATTAGTTGCAAATTTGATACTTGAGATGAAATAATATATTTAACACGACTCCAAGTT
>JARQZK010003085.1:0-87500 GCA_030704885.1 Cynegetis impunctata | reverse complement strand
ATAATGAAAAACTTACCATCATAAGAAAACTGTATAAATCTCGAAAACTCAAAAAGAAAGTCGACTGACAGTGCTGTCAGGTGTTCTATCGTCAGATTTTCAGGCATTTGTTAGACTAGTTAGGTATATGTTATCACTAGATACGTTGTTATTTATAACAGTGTTTCTTGTACAAAAATATTGGCGCATTTCGGACGAATTGGATGAAACTTTGTATTCAAATAGGGCTTTGCTTTTTAGGTTTACCTGCATAGATATATTATCCCCAAAAATATTATGTTATATAGAAAAAACTTTACTTTGATAATTATTTATTATAGCCTCCTGTCCGCACTGATGAAGTTTGAATTGAATAAAAAATTTTCTCAGACATGAGACGTTATTCTAATGTTGAATATTTTCATTTAAGTTAAACCTTGAACACGGTTCTTTTTCATTCGTATTGAATACGAGTACATCACAACCGAAAAGACCTTGGAAATTTAATTTACCTTCCTATCTAAATATATTTTCCGAAAAAACACAGTGCTTCAAGAAATACATCAATATAGTTGATACTATGTGGAAACAGAGGGACATGATCTGGGATACAAAGCTTGTTTCTACTAGCAACCTCCTGGAGAGGGTTGCAACCCCATCAGGAATTTGAATAGGGAAAATGGGTAGTTCTGTAGCACAAATGTATTCACGGATTCAAATTTGTATGAACCCGCAGTTTGTGTTCTTATAAAGTGAATATTCACAAAGTTACAGGGTGTTTTTTATGGAATTATGGTACAGATAAAACTAAATGACAAAGAGATGTTCTAATTGAAGGTATAATTTCTATTGAGAAAAAAATATTTTTAACAAACAGTATTAGTAAAAGTTTACAACAAATTTTCAAATTTCTTACCATTAGATTGCATGCATCCATAAAACCGTGATTATCTTTTGTTTCAAGACGAAGCAAAAGCAAACAATAAGGTGATTAAGAAGTGTTAAATTTTTCTCTTCATGCTTATCAGAATCGGCGATTGTAAATTGCAGCGGCGGTCAGAGTTTCTATAATCCTTACATGTAAATTGGTATGGGTTCGTAGTAACTATGTAAATTGTAGCGCACGGCCAACAAAGAGCGTTAATCTTACCTGTAAATTGCAGCGGCAAAATTTATGAAGACCTACTGAGTTAAACTTGAAACAAACCGTAGATTATTTATACTGCATTACTTATCTATACTGAAGAAAAGAAAAATACTTTTTAATATTTATTAATTGATGACCAAATACACATTACACATACATACGAGTATACTATAAGCGCTATAATAAAATCAAAAACTGAATGCACATATTATGTGCTCAAACATTTCCAAAATAATGACATACTTGTTTTACAAATTGCAATCTCATTATACTTTTTGTTATTTATAATACATACAATTAATTTTATATCGAAAGCAAATTAAAATTTATTCTAGCTTCGACGTATTTGGAAGCTTAACAGTATCAATGCTATTTATTTAAATATAAGTAATCTATTTGATATAAATTGTATAACCAATGTTTTCGCGAGAAATATGGTAAAATGAGGACGGTGACCATTACTATAAAACATTATCGATTGGAAAATGAACGTTGAAAAGGATTCACATGCAGTTCATTGCCGTTGTCCGATCCACATACTAGGTGAAGCAGATTGCCCAAAATTTTCAGTGGCACTTTCTGACACATACAACATTTACTAAATAGATCGACATATTGGAGTAACCTACTGTCTGGTCGGTTTGTATTTTTCTCCCAAGTCAAAACAACAAGGCATCTCCTACTTCGGCGGTCATGTAAGATACTGAAGCACCAAAAGTATATTTTAAAAAACTTTCCTTTCTCGGAATCTTTAATCCTTGCACTCTTTTGCCAAACCTAAAGTTCTTGAATCTTGCGCCACCTATGATTGGCCTTAAAGTGAATATAAAACGAACATCCAATTTATTTTTATATCGGGCCATATGCTATTTACGGTTCTGAGTGGGATAGCTTGTTCAAAATCATATAAGCTATTTTTGCTTGGCTTAAAAACTAAAAAGATTCACTTTTTGAATTGCCACATATATCTACAATAAATTTTATAACATTTTTTTTCGTAGGAGTCGCATTTATTTATCTTTATAACTAAACAAAACAAACAAAGGTATCTATAGTGTGGCCATTTTTATAGCCATGAATTGTAAACAGTATGCTTAAAATATCGCATTGCCACGCGAAAATACAGTATGAAAATGTTCCATCCATCGGCGTAGCTACTAATGTCACAGATAGTTTGCACCATAAAAAACTTTAAATTGGTTCTACATTCGAACGAAAATTATGTTTATAATGTTGTCACTGCCTGTTGTTTTAAATAACACAAAAGTTTTTCACCTACAATTGTGCTTCCAAATGTTTGACTCCAAAGCAGAATGGGTGTCCATAATAGATTTCTCATCAGTAGTTGGCTTCAGCGGTGAGATATTCTCGGCTGTCGGCATTGTAAATATTCCTTTTGATACAATTCACATTCAGAAACGGCTCTAGATGAACATTCCGAAATGTTTTTTAAAATGCCACGGCATAATTTTTGCTGGGCTTTACAGAAATATCTTCTGTCGCTGTTACGTTTACAAGAAAACTCTCCACAATATGCTTTTGAATTTTCTTCGTTCGTCAGATCTCTGATGAATTTATGTTTCTCAAATTCTTCCTGGAAATTATCCGTTCGGGTCTCATCTTCAATGCTGTAGATCTTGCGGTTATGTGCACTTCCTTGTGCCGGCTTTACAACACACCACTTCGACTTCTCCCAGTAATTCTAACGTTTCTTTTTTAAAGAACTTTATAGTTACTTAATGATTAGTACCAACACGTTTCCACGTTCACTAAACAAATTTCTGTTTATTCGCTCATGTTAGATAGCAAAAATCTAATATATTAAAATATTAAAATCTCTAGCTTATTTTTTTATGTTTGGTTGAAATTTCTTTAAAAGAATTGTTAATCGCTGCAATTTCAAGTTGTCGGAATTAAAAATCTCAAGATTTGACCATCGCTGCAGAGAATTTACATATTCTATTATATCAACTCTATCAGATATTACGGATTAAGGATTACCAAGCGCTGCAATTTGCTCTGCGCCCATCTCAGGCATATGCACTGCCAGATCCATATCGCAAAAAGATTATTGCTTTCAAAAAAATTTCGCTTCAGTTTCTGTTTTATTGCCAGGAATTATAGCAGCATGCTGTTTTTTCATCAGTTCCTTATCATGATAAATTACATAACATGATTTACACGATGGAAGAGAGTAAAGAGAAAGGGTTAAATGTTGAAAATTTATTTCCAGACAATGACTGTGCTAGTGCTTACTGCATAAGAGATTTTTATGTGAAGGACATCCTGATAAAAATATTTTATCATTCATTCATCATTTCAGTCTGGTGTGTTATTAAATTTGATTTTGTTTGCAAACAGGACTCAAGTTGCAAACTCAAAAAACGTAAATCGCATGTACGCGATTTACGTGGTTGTTCCCACGAGTATATTAAAAGTTTGGCTAAAGTTCCATTCCTTTAATAAAATGACACTTGTTCATGAACTGAACGAAGATGATGGTGAGCGGAGAATGGAATTTTGCCAAATAATCGCGCAAGAAATTATTACAAATCCTGTGTTTTTGTACAACGTGTGCTTTTCGGATAAATGCACCTTTTTCCTTAACGGAAACGTCAACAAACATATTTGTAGGTTTTGGTCTGATGAAAATCCTCAACTCTTTAGGGAGCATTCTCAACACTCACAAAAACTCAACGTCTGGATGGGTATTTTGGGAAATCACTGATTGGTTCTGTGTTCATTCATGGAAATCTCACTGGCGATGTGTATCTGGATTTGCTCGAAAACCTGATTCATCTTCTAATCACCGAAGCTTTGGAGGCAGATGAAAACCTTTTAGAAGAGGAGTTACGCTTTCAGCAGGACGAAGCTCCGCCGCACTTTGCAGCTCAGGTGAGACAGTACCCGAATGGTACTGGACGTTGGATAGGACGTTGGATAGGCCGAAGGGGCCTGGTGGAGTGGCCTGCGCGATCGCCGGATCTAACAACGCTAGAAGTTTTTCTCTGGGGCCACTTGAAATCACAAGTGTAAAAAAAAAGAGTTGTAGATTTAGACGACCTTAGAGCACGAATAACATTACTCCTGAAATGCAACAGCATGTACGTAATAATTTTGATGAACGATTGTATCGCTGCATGTAATCTAATGGCGAGCACTTTGAGCATTTGTGGTAAATTTTTACGGATACTGTTTGTTAAAAATATATACATTTCTGCTACAAAACAACCCACTTTCCCTATTCAAATTCGTGATGGGGTTGCAACCCTCTCCAGGGGGTTGCTAGTAGAAATCAGCTTCGTACCCCAGTTCATGTCCCCCTATTATCAAAAATCGACCTCTTCTGAGTGTCTTCGACAAATTCTGTGATTCGTTGTTGTGTTATTAGAAACACTTTTTTAAATGAGACAACCCTGCTATTATTTGAATAATCTCACAAATGCTATGGATGTACATATTTAGCATCTCTATCAACTCGTATCAAACCAAATACATTCCTTCTTCCTCAACAGCGCAAGGTACTTACGCGACCACTATTATAACCGCCTGAAATTCGCACCTCGATCTTCCATTGGCTATCAGTCAGCGTTGCATTAAGGAAAGACTAATTTGATTTCATCGCATCTCAACCTGGTTATTAATGCCTTTTAGATGTCTTATTATTTTGAAAGTTGGCACACGTTATGATGACAGATTATATTACAATTTATCGTTTCATCGCCTTATCCTCATGTCTTCACCGGAAACATTAGGCTGAAATGCTTTTATAAGCTTGAACTTTACGTGACTGAATCAAATTTGTGAATATTTGGGATTTTAGGAAATTGGAGCTTAGAGTATGTAAAGTTGGTAGAGAGTATCTTCTTTGGGTGTCTATTATTTTCATATATTATAGAAATTGTGAAAAATCCACAGGTTACTTGAGTTTTTTTTTCCACAAATCCTAGTTATTCTTTTGATGATCAGAGTACAGTGGAAATAAGCTGAATTTTTGTAGAGAATGATGGGAGAATATAGATCTTGTTGTATAGGATATAGGTATGGACGTAAGTATGAGATTGGTAAATTGTATACGTAGGACGTTCATACTCTGTTATGTTGAAAGAGCTGAGAGGTCGACAGAGGCCAAGTTCTGTGTATATGTAGAGTGAATTATCTAATTATGAGATTGGCCGAGTTGTGTTTCGTTGTGATGTAAAATCCCTTGATTTGAACTTAGAATTTATTCCGTTGAGGAATAATATATCGATTAGATTCGCCACTAAAACCGCGATGCACTTCATGAAAAATACCACCTTAGAGGACCATGTATAATATATATATAGTGTGTATATATATATATACTATATATATATCTATACTATATATATATATAATATATATATTCTATATATTATATATATATATTATCTTATATATATATATATATTACTATAGATATTATATATATAATATAATATATATTATATATATTATATATATAAATATATATGATATATATAATATATATTATATTATATATATATACTACTATATAATATATATATAATATATATAATATATATATTATATATATATATATATACTATATAATTTATATATTTATATATTATATATATATATTATAAATATATATATATTATATTATATATATATATATGTATATTATAAATATATATATATATAATATATAATATATATATATATATATACTATATATATATATATATATAGTATATATAGAATATATATATAATATATATATATATATATATATAAATAATATATATATAATATATATATATATATATAAAATATCTAGTTATATATATATATATATTATATATAATATATATTATATATATATTATAAATATATATATATATATATATAGTATATATATATATATATATATATATATATATGTATATATATAATATATATATATATATATATATATATATAGATATATATATATATATATATATCTATATATATATATATATATATATATATATATATATATATATATATATATATATATATAGAAGAAGGGTAGTCTTTGCTGACTAGTTAGGATGCAATAAGGATAATAATTTTAAGGTCATAAACCCGCATACGGAAGCAGCTGTTTACACGTGTAGACATAAATTGCCTCTGTGGCTTATGTGAAGATCTTGCTCCCAAACAGGAGTGTTCAAGCTGTTAGCTACAAATGTGCGATGATCTTTTACAACGAAGGATTTCGATTGTTTTGTTTCTCCATCTCCAAGTTTGTCCAACCATAACTTGGCTACGCTGTTCTGATGAGGACCAAAAAGTCCGAAACACGTGTAAACAGCTGCTTCCGTATGCGGGTTTATGACCTTAAAATTGCCTAATATCTTGATTATTCCCCGCTTAAGCCTTATTGTATCTTAAGATTTACTTGGTCCGAGGTCCGGTAGAAGACATAAATTGCCTCCGTGGCTTATGTGAAGATCTGGCTACCATACAGGAGTATTCAAGCTGTAGCTGCAAATGTGCGATTATCTTTTACAACGAAGGATTTCGATTGTTTTGTTTCTCCATCTCCAAGTTTGTCCAACCATAACTTGGCTACGCTGTTCTGATGAGGACCAAAAAAGTCCGAAACACGTGTAAACAGCTGCTTCCGTATGCGGGTTTATGACCTTAAAATTGCCTAATATCTTGATTATTCCCCGCTTAAGCCTTATTGTATCTTAAGATTTACTTGGTCCGAGGTCCGGTAGAAGACATAAATTGCCTCCGTGGCTTATGTGAAGATCTTGCTCCCAAACAGGAGTGTTCGAGCTGTTAGCTGCAAATGTGCGATTATCTTTTACAACGAAGGATTTCGATTGTTTTGTTTCTCCATCTCCAAGTTTGTCCAACCATAACTTGGCTACGCTGTTCTGATGAGGACCAAAAAGTCCGAAACACGTGTAAACAGCTGCTTCCGTATGCGGGTTTATGACCTTAAAATTGCCTAATATCTTGATTATTCCCCGCTTAAGCCTTATTGTATCTTAAGATTTACTTGGTCCGAGGTCCGGTAGAAGACATAAATTGCCTCCGTGGCTTATGTGAAGATCTTGCTCTCAAACAGGAGTGTTCGAGCTGTTAGCTGCAAATGTGCGATTATCTTTTACAACGAAGGATTTCGATTGTTTTGTTTCTCCATCTCCAAGTTTGTCCAACCATAACTTGGCTACGCTGTTCTGATGAGGACCAAAAAGTCCGAAACACGTGTAAACAGCTGCTTCCGTATGCGGGTTTATGACCTTAAAATTGCCTAATATCTTGATTATTCCCCGCTTAAGCCTTATTGTATATATATATATATATATATATATATATATATATATATATATATATATATATATATATATATATATATATATATATATATATATATATATATATATATATATATATATATATATATATATATATATATATATATATATATATATATATATATATATATATATATATATATTCATTTGTATTGGTTTTGTATCTGTATATTATAGATTGTTTGGATTTTTCGTGGTATAACAGATATTAAATGACTAGTTAAGTTGAATTTAATTTACTTGACGTTTCGGCTCTATTTTTGGAGCCACTTACAAGAGTTTCATCAAGAGTCTGTAAGATAAAATATAATTTGAAGCTAGTTCACAATACAAAGCTTGATATTAAAAATGTACCTCACTACGGATCGTTTTGTTTTCTTTTCTTTGGCTGTGGTAAGTTCCAGCTCGTGTGAACGACTGGTTTATGAATCTGAAACAGGTGTCGAGTCATATTCGTTTCACGTGTCTTCGCGTTATGCGCCTTTTATAATATTTGGGAATACACGGTGCTCAAATTATTCACGTCTGAACGGTTATTAATTTTTTGTAGATTTGTCTGGATATGTATCATTTCTAAAATTTCTCTTTTCTTTGTGTTAGTTTCTGTTGCCAAAATTCTAGTTTTGTCGTAGTTGAAACTATGTCCGTCTGTTTGTTTGTGTTTATTCAGTGCCGTGATCTGTGTTTTCGAATATTTATGCGTTTTAATTCTTTCTTTTAAGTGTTGCATTGTTTGACCTTTATATGTCTTATTACAGTTGTTGCATGGGATTTCATATACTGTGTGTGTCTTGTCCATTAGAGGTGTTTTGATTTTGAGTTTTGTGTGAGTTTGTTTTACCTTGTTTTGTGGTTTGTAGGCTATTTTTATTTCATATAAGTTTTTCGTTTTAGTATGTGACTTATTCTTTGTGATAGTGAGGGTATGTGTGGCAGTGTTGTGTATTCCCGTGTGATCTGTGCAGAAATTATTTTTGCGGTAAGTGCTCTGAGCTTTCTTCCTCTGAAATTAAATGTATGCCCCTACAAAAACGGGTATTAAAATATCATTGTCTTCAATGCCGTGCATATAATTTCGTAACTTCACTAAGCAAAACAATAAAAGACAAGGATACAATTATAAGTGATAAGGATGTAATTATAAAAATGCTTGAAGAGCAAGTCAATAATCTCAAATCGAATCAACAAACTGTTATGAGCTTCGCAAATATAACATCTGGAAAGAATAAACAATTGCTACTTCAAGCTAAGAAAAATGTTCCGCCCGTAATAGTCAAGCCTTTAAAAGCTCAAATTTGTGATATTACAGAAAAAGATATTCAGAAACTTATTCATCTAATGGTACTAAATGTTGCAATAAATTCAACCCAAACAACATATAAAGGAAATTTTATTATCAGATGCAACACTGTAGAAGACGCAAAAAAACTCGTTGAATAAATTCAAAAAAAATAAAGAACTTGGAAAGAAATACGATGTCAACTTACCTCAAATGAAAAAACCTAGAATCAAAATCATCACCAATGGCACTGAACTGCATAAAGAAGAAATTGAAGACTGCTTGAAAAGACAAAACGATTTCATTACAGAAGACGATTTCCTAAATGTAACCTACGTAATGAAAACCAATTCTGGTAAATGTATTATTTTTGCTGAATGTTCCGGTTCAACCTTTTCTAAATATGGACACCAAGAAAGTGTTTGTGGGATGGGAGCGTTGTCCGGTATATGAAGACCTAAATGTTTCTTAATGTAAAACATTTTGTGCATATGACCATAAAGTGATTAATTGTAGGAATGTTCTCTGCTGTTCTCATTGCGGTGGTGTTCATATATCAACTGATTGCTCAAGGGAATACAAAAAGTGCTGTAATTGTGTAAGATCAGTTGAGAAATTTAATCTCAACTATGACGTCAACCATGCATCGTACGATAGTGATTGTCCAACTCTAAAATTTCATACTCAAAGATTGAAGAACAGTATTGACTATTATTGTAAGTGATTTGTTTATTCTTATTGTTGTTTTACTTTGTTCATAATTTACTATCTGCTTTATTATTTTATTTCAATGACTAAAACATAATCATTTTAAAAAATCGCAAATATAAATGTTAGATCATTAATACCCAGCCTTCTGGACTTTTCTCGATTAGTCTCTAATAATTTTGATGTAATGTGTGTAACTGAAACGTGGCTTAGTGCCTCTGTAAATTCCAATATTATATCGTTGCCTGGTTATTCACTTTTTAGACGTGACAGAGTGGACAGGGTAGGATGAGGTGTTGGTTGCTATGTGAGATCTTCTCTAAATTGTGAAACAATTGAGTATGATCATAACGATGTAAGTTTTGAATTTCTTCTACTAAAATTCAAAATTAAAACTCTGAATATTGCCCTGGCCGTGATATATCGTCCGCCAAGTTCAAGCCTTGCTGAACTCTCTAATTTTGTTGATGATATCCTAACACTAATGCTTGTTGAATATGACTACTCCATTATAACTGGAAATCTTAATGTTGACATGCTGGTCCTCAACTCTTTGCTGGACTTGTTTGGAGCATATGGTTATATAAATTATGTTGTGGAGCCGACCCGTATTGCAGCTACCTCGTCTGCCCTACTTGACCCAATTTTTGTCAATGGTAACTCTGGAAATATAGTTCGAGAGAAGGTACAGTGGTGTCGCATTTGAGTGATCATAACATGATGCCATTTTGTATTCTGGACATCGCTATTAACAAACCCAATCAGAAATTCATTAATACTCGTAATTTAAAAAATTTAGATATGATCAGTTTCAGGACATACCTTGGAATAACATTTATTACATTGAAAACATAAATGAAAATATTAGATTTCTAACTGACTATTTAAACTTACTTTTTGATATACATGCACCTTTGAGGATAATACGAGTTAGTAAACCCTCAGCTTCCCCAAACAGTTTTCTGCCCCCAGCACCATGATGTGGAGAGGAGTGAGGTCCAGAACTATCTCTAGTGCTGCTGTGAGTCGATCTCATTGCTCCTGTTATACAAAGACATGCTAGTCTTTGCACTTTCTCCGAGGTTTTCTTTGCTGTGGTGAGTTTGGTTCTGCCATGCCACACTACTGCTCCGTAGATTATCATAGGTCTCACTATCATGGTGTACATCCATTGCAGTATTGATGGGTTACAACCCCACGTTTTTCCTGCCATGTTCCTGCACACCATCAGTGAGGATTTTGCCTCGTTTGCGATCTTTTCTACGTGCATGTTCCAGAGTAGTTTTGAGTCTAGGGTGAGCCCTAGATACTTCACAACTTGCTGCCATTCTAAGTCTGCTCCGTCGAGACGAATAGTCCTTAAGTGCTGAAGCTTTGTTTTTCTAGTGAAGGGTACCACTGTGGTTTTTGATGCGTTAATTCTCAATCCCACCGAGAGGCACCACCTTCTGGTAGTCTCTAGCTCCCTTTCTATGAGGTCGCAGAGGGTTCCTTCGATTTACCTTTGGCCATGATGACTATGTCGTCAGCATAGCCGAGGCAAGTGACTCCGTTCCCGGTTAGTGTTTCGAGTAATTCGTCCACTACAAGACTCCACATCAGAGGTGATAGTACCCCTCCTTGTGGGCATCCCCTGTTTGTACTGATCCGAAAGGTGTTCTCGCCCACCTTCGTTTCGGCCGTTCTTGTAGTTGGCATTTGGCACACCCATCTGGATGTGGTTCTGTCCACTCCCTTGTTCATTAGGGCCCTTTTTATTGCTTCGTGAGAGGTGTTGTCGAATGCCCCCTCTATGTCTAAAAAGGCGCAAATGGCCATTTCTTTAAACTCAAGTGATTTCTGGATGTTTTCGGTAAGCACATAAAGAGCGGTTTCCGTTGATCTGGCCGCCCTGTATGCATGCTGCCCGGGTTGCTCCTTGCTCTCTGCCTCCTGCCATGATTGTGTGTAATCTGGCTGCTGCGGGGATTGAAGTTATTGGCTCACAGAAGCTCCTGAAGCTGTTTCTTTTGGCTTTCCTTATTTCTTTATTATATTCTGTCAGCCTTTCGGTGTATCCCTGCCAGTCTCCGTGCCGCTTTGCCTTGTTGAATAGCCGGCGGACTTCGGATCTTACATTTGTTCCACCAAATGGTGCTACTGTGTGATTTATCTTCTTTTATCGGGCAGCTGAATTCGTATGCATCCATGATTGCCCCATTAACTTCGTCTAGGGTCTGCTCAAATTCGATATGACTGTTGCTATCGAACTTGATCTGTTCTAGGTTACATTTTAGATTGGTGGTGTATTTTTCCCAATCTGTGTTTCTAGGATTTCTAGTGAAGGATTTTTGTGTTAAAAGCCCTTCCACGTGGAACATAATGATTCTATGGTCGGAGAGAGATGGTTCGTCTGAAACTCTCCAGTTCCTTACCATTCTACTAATGCTCGGGCTACCTAGCGTTAAATCTACTACTTCTTGTCTAGCCCTAATTACAAAGGTGGGGACACATCTCACATTAAATACGTTAAGGTTAGCCGCGAGTATAAATTCTAGCAGTTGCTCACCTCTTTGATTGGTGTCCGTGCTGCCATAGATGCTGTTATGCGCGTTTGCATCGCAGCCTAGCAGGAGGGGTAGATTGCTCCTGCTACAGTAGTCGGATAGCCTCTGTACTTCCTCTGGTGGTGCTTACCCGTCTCTAGCAAAGTATCCTGAGGCTATTACTATGTCAAGGAGTGAGTGACCTGTGCGGATCTTGGCCCGAACCGGCACTAGGTCCCTCGTCATAAATTCTGAAAGACAGATATAATTGATATCGTTTCTGATCAGAATTCAAGCAATGGGATTGTCACATTTGACATCCCAGATTACTTTACCTGTTTCAGTGACTTCCCGCGATTTTGGTTTTTCCTTCTTGTCCATGTAGTTCCCACGAAAAGCTAGGGAATTAAAAAGTCGACCACGCCGTACCTCCGCACGGCGTGGTAAGGCTATTACTCGAGGAGGTCGCCCGGTATCCTCGAGGCTCCGTTAACGACGGTGCTCTCTCACCGCCAAGCACGGTTCGCATAACACCTTAGATTGGAGGGTCGGTCAGCGCCACCTTATTGGTTATTCGGTGGTAACCTGCAGCGTGTCTGTGGATAGCGCAGCCAGCACTGCAGGTCGTTCGGCTATCCGCCACCTGCCGGCGCTCCCAGTAGCCACCTAGACCCTGGGCTCGACCACATAACTCATATAGTTAATTGCTGCCTACACTGTGGGTATTCTCCTAGGATCTGGCGTGAGTCAGTGGTTTGTCCTATTTCTAAGGTCAGTAATCCTGGAGCTGTACGAGACTTCCGGCCGATAAGTCTTCTACCAGTTTTATCAAAAATTGTCGAACGTGTAGTTTATGTTCAGTTATATGATTATCTCGTAAGTAATGATATCCTACCTTCTCAGCAGTCTGGTTTCCGCAGGGGTTATAGTACTACCACTGCCTTATTAAATATTATTGATGATATTGTTAGGGCTATTAATAAGAAAATGGGAGTTCTTTTGGTTGCTTTAGATTTTTCTAAGGCATTCGACATAATTGATCATGAGCTATTGTGTGCTAAACTCGAATATTTGGATTCGGATATTGCTGCTCTATCTTTTTTCAAATCTTATTTGTGGAAGCGTAGCCAGCGTGTCCATGTTAACAATAACTTATCTAAATCTAAACCTATTATGGGCCCTTTATTGTTTCTATTATATACCTCAGATCTACCAAATGTTGTATCTGATTGTACAATGCAGCTGTATGATGACACTCAATTGATTCATTGCTTCGACCGATGCAATGTTCCGGCTGCAAACGATTCCATAAATAAGGATCTAACTTCGATATCACAATTCTCAAGAGCACACAATTTAACTGTAAATCCATCAAAGACAACCGAATTTCTGTTTTGTAGCAGGTATAAGAGACCAGATACTCAGAATTTGATACAGCTTGAGTTGGATGGCGTTGAGATCAACTTGTCAGACCAAGCAAAAAATTTAGGACTGATTGTAGACCAGAACCTAAGATTTAAAGGTCATATTAGTTCACTTCTTCAGAAGTGTTACATGAGAATGCGTATGCTTTATGTCAACAAGCACATACTGAATTTCAAAATGCGTGAAAAGCTAACCGAAACTTTGATTCTTTCAGTTTTGAATTATTGTAGCATTGTTTACTACCCTTGTCTCGACCAGGAATCCCGAAGTCAATTGCAACGCATTCAAAATACATGTTTTAGATTTATGTTCGACCGAAGGAGATCACATTACACCTTGTTTCTCGCAAATTGGATGGTTAAAAATTAATCATGCCTTTGAGTTGAATTTTCTTGTCTTCATATATCGTTTGATCAGGTCTAAAGCTCCTTCTCACTTGTACAAAAAAATCGTTTTTAGAAAATCAGTTCACAATGTCAACACCTGACATAATACTGTGACAATGCCACAGCATTCCTCTGCCATGTTCGAGCGCTGCTTTACTTATAATTTAGTAAAGTACTACAACTCTTTTGTGTTCACTACGTCTATTTCTTCATTGTCTAGATATCGGCATACTCTTAGAGACTTACTCTTGGCCAGACAATGAAAATGATAATGATGATGATATGTGTGTTACTATCTCTGTACATGTTGGAGTTCTATCACCTGTTGGTTTTTAGTATTTATTTTTCTTGTAGTTTTATTATGATGCTTATTTTATTTTATAGCTGATTTACTACAGGTAGGTTAAGAGTTAAAGAGTAGCTTTAAGCTAATTTTCGCCTGCCTGGGCAAATGCTGTGTATACACATTTGTGAAATAAAGTTATTTTATTATTATTATTATTATAATCACTTGCGTACGACCAGAATATCGATATAGCGTCAGATTTGCACGTGAAACATCTTCGTCTTTTCGCAAATACCTGTTGAGGAAGCAACATCCTCACTTCGTTAAGTTTCAAATTATATTCCATAGGTATTGAGCGAGTGATCAGTAGATAGAAATTATTAATTATCCGTGGCGTCTGATTGACGTCACTTTGGCTGAAGCTATACCTTCACTTTGGCTGGAGCTATAACTTCACTTTGGCTGGAGCTTTAACTTCATTTTGGCTGGAGCTAGAATTCACTCTGGCTGGAGCTAGAATTCTCTTTGGCTGGAGCTAGTATTCACTTTGGCTGGAGCTAAAGAAACTTTAACTGGAGCTAAAGAAACTTTAACGAGCTATAAAATAACCTCAGCTAGAACCACAAAGCAACAGTGGACAAAACTTCCAATCGTGGGGGACAAGAATAGGCAAACAACAGTGAATAAAATCCACCAAGATTATAAAATAAATAGCGTCGGATTTGCACGTGAAACATCTTCTTCTTTTCGCAAATACCTGTTGAGGAAGCAACATCCTCACTTCGTTATGTTTCGAATTATATTCCATAAGTATTGAGCGAATGATCAATAGATAGAAATTATCAATTATTTGTGACGTCTGATTGACGTCACTTTGGCTGAAGCTATAACTTCACTTTGGCTGGAGCTATAACTTCACTTTGGCTGGAGCTATAACTTCATTTTGGCTGGAGCTATAACTTCACTTTGGATGGAGCTAGAATTCAATTTGGCTGGAGCTAAAGAAACTTTAACTGGAGCTACAAAATAACCTCAGCTAGAACCACAAAGCAACAGTCGACAAAACTTCCAATCGCGGGGGACAAGAATAGGCAAACAACAATGAATACAATCCACTAAGATTATTAAATAATAAGATAAGTCTACTTTGTAAATGCAAAGAAAGTGGTAAATTCCTTTATATAAGATTCTTGTTATTATTCCTGAAAACTGACTAGAACCTATAAAATCTTTCTCTCAGCTAGCTTGGGCGAATAAAAAAAAGGAGAGTGGTTACAATATATATATATATATATATATATATATATATATATATATATATATATATATATATATATATATATATATATATATATATATATATATATATATATATATATATATATATATATATATATATATATATATATATATATATATATATATATATATATATATATATATATATATATATATATATATTTGAAAAACTTGGTTCACGGAATGAACCGCATGAAAGATTTGAAAAATCTCGACGTTTCGGCTCCTTTTGCGAAGCCATCTTCAGGAGAATTAGAAGGAGAATAATTCAGAATCGTGGCCTCCGAATTAGGAGGAATCGGAAACAATACGATTGCGTGGTCTCAACCTGCCTACTCCACTAACCGTACTGCTTCCTGTCAACTCTGAAGTCTCAACCTGCCTACTCTTCAGAGTCAACTGACGGGCCGATCGTCGCGTGGCCGTATTTATAGGAGAGGGGGCCGGTACTCACGCTCATCAGTGCGGGATGCACTCTGATTGGGCGTTACATGGCGACCACTGAGAAGTGGTTTCCATGCTGATGGGAGTCTGTGACTGTCATCTCTGGTGTTCAAACAATTTGGACGTTTTTCTATTTCTACAGCTTCACGGAAAATTCGGGATTTGAAAGATCGGACGGGAGCAATATTTCTTGTATTGGGGAAATCGATAATGTGGCCTGTTTGGGTGTGATGTTGGGAAAGGGCGTTGGAGATATCTGAGTGTCTTACTGAAAAAGAATGTTCTTTGAGACGCACCTGAATTCGTCGGTTTGTTTGTCCTATATAAGAACGAGGACAATTGAAACAGGAAATCTCATAAACACCGTGATTTTCGTTAGGAATTTTATCTTTGACGGATCTGACCAGATGGAAGAGTTTTTGTTGAGTGGTGAATATTGTTTTGATGTTCGTGTTTTTGAGAGATCTTGCGATCTTATCTGTTACTCCTTTGATGTAAGGAAGAAACACTTCTTCTTACCTCGATAAAATGTCCAATCTTCTAGACACCCCCGACTATAAGCGTATCCCTCATGACCCGACAACATACCTGGAGAAAACCACAAAATCTCGTATCAACCAATCGAATCTCCCACCTGAAATAAAAAAGTCTCTAATCCCGAGAGGAAAATCTTCAAGAACCCCTCGAATTTATGGTCTACCCAAAGTTCACAAGCCTAATATTCCACTTCGACCCATTGTCAGCGCTTACAATTGTCCAACACATCCTCTTGCGAAATATCTCGCCAAAATCCTTCAACCCCTTGCCGAACAAACCCAGTCATACGTCAAAAACTCTTTTCACTTCATAGAACTCCTCAAAAGTATTGATATTACCCCAACAGATCTCCTTGTTAGTTTTGATATTGTCTCCTTATTTACAAATATCCCCATTGAAGAAACACTTTCCATCCTAGACAAGAAACATCAAATATCCCCAGACAACCTATCCCTGATCAAACACTGCATGGCCAACACTTACTTCATCTTTCAAGGCAATTTCTTCAGACAAATTAAGGGAGCCCCAATGGGATCCCCTCTCTCCCCCGTCATAGCCAACATTTTCATGGAAAATTTCGAAACCCAAGCTCTCTCGTCATTAGACCTTAAACCATCATGCTGGCTACATTATGTAGACGATGTCTTTGCGATCTGGCACCATGGCGGAGACTCGTTGCTCCACTTCTTGAATCATTTGAATGGCATACATCCAAGTATCCAATTCACAATGGAAGTGGAAAACGATGGGTTTCTGCCATTCCTCGATGTCATGGTCAAAAAACTTCCATCCCAAGGCTTCTCCTATTCAGTTTATCGTAAACCCACCCATACAAACCGTTATCTGAACGCCCAGTCTCACCACCATCCTTCTCAACTTAACTCTGTAGTCAATACCCTAATCCACCGCTCCATTCGACTATCTGACGAAGAACACCGTGAATCAGAACTCAATACTCTAAAACATATATTATTACAGAACGGTTACAACGCATATCAAATCAACAAGAACATACGCAAACACACAAACATCACCCCACCTCTACCTCCTTCCAATTCCTCAGAACAAGAATCTACACCTAAATTATTTCTTCCTTACATCAAAGGAGTAACAGATAATATCGCAAGATCTCTCAAAAACACGAACATCAAAACAATATTCACCACTCAACAAAAACTCTCCCATCTGGTCAGATCCGTCAAAGATAAAATTCCTAACGAAAATCACGGTGTTTATGAGATTTCCTGTTCCAATTGTCCTCGTTCTTATATAGGACAAACAAACCGACGAATTCAGGTGCGTGCCAAAGAACATTCACTTTCAGTAAGACACTCAGATATCTCCAACGCCCTTTCCCAACATCACACCCAAACAGGCCACATTATCGATTTCCTCAATACAAGAACTATTGCTCCCGTCCGATCTTTCAAATCCCGAATTTTCCGTGAAGCTGTAGAAATAGAAAAACGTCCAAATTGTTTGAACACCAGAGATGACAGTCACAGACTCCCATCAGCATGGAAACCACTTCTCAGTGGTCGCCATGTAACGCCCAATCAGAGTGCATCCCGCACTGATGAGCGTGAGTACCCGCCCCCCTCCCCTATAAATACGGCCACGCGACGATCGGCCCGTCAGTTGAGTCTGAAGAGTAGGCAGGTTGAGACTTCAGAGTTGACAGGAAGCAGTACGGTTAGTGGAGTAGGCAGGTTGAGACCACGCAATCGTATTGTTTCCTCCTAATTCGAATCGTGGAGTACGCAGATTGAGGCCACGATTCTGAATTATTCCCCTTCTAATTCTCCTGAAGATGGCTTCGCAAAAGGAGCCGAAACGTCGAGATTTTTCAAATCTTTCTCGATTATGTCGGCTTTTAAGTGCGGGCATTGTGATATCGAGTTAAAACGAAATGTTAAAAAAATTGCGTGTGCAATATGTGAAAAAAAATTTCATGCTAATTGTATCTTGAATGAGGATGAAATGAAAATAATGTATGAAAACGGAAATCTCAGATATCATTGTCGTGGGTGTATTGATACCCCAACTATAAGTGAAATAAAGCTTATGCTGAAGACTTGCTTAGAAACAATGAAACAACAGAAGGATATTATTGATGCACATATTAAGTCTATTAGGGAAAATACCCGTTCATCTACTATCTCGACAAAAATCAACGAACAAAAAGAAAGATACTCTGAAGTTTTGCTAATGAAGCCGGTTATGGAACAAAAGAGTAAATTAACAAGAGAAGAGCCATGTAGCGCTATTGATCAAAGTAAACTAAAAGTGGGAATAGATGGTATTAAACACATTAAAAATGGTGGTATTATGGTAAATTGTAACAAAAACAAAACTAGGGAAATAATTACGGCAAAGGTCACCGAACAATTAGAAAATAAATATGAGGTTATCGACGGAAAATTGAAGAATCCGAAAATAATAGTAAGGAATGTAGAAGACAAGTTTATGGAGTACGAAGAAAAACAACTGATAGAAAGCATAATCAATCAGAACGATTTAAGGAATGCTGATAATGGGGTTGATAATAAAATAAAATTATTAAGGAAATATTCTGTTAAATACAAAAATAATTTCTGTAATCTTATATTGGAGATAGAGGCATCCTTATGTGAATATATAACATCCAAAGATAAGTTAAATATTGGATGGAGACGATGTTTTGTTGAAGAATACTATAATGTGATCAGATGCTACAAATGTGCTGGTTACAATCATTTTTCCAAAGACTGTACGAATGACAAGGCTTGTTTTAGGTGTTCTGGGAATCATGAAACTAAAAATTGCTCCTCTGACGAAATAAAATGCATAAACTGTTGGAACAAGGTATATCAGATTAAATTATCTCTTGACGTGAATCATAGAGCTAATGACCCAAAATGTCCGTGTTATAGTCTGTCCAGACAAAGTTGGCGTGTGCGTCACAGTCATGCGCAAATAATGGCCCAATGCTGCCTACCCAAAAAAAATTTTAAATGGTCAAAATTAATATCTGTCGTAAGTAATTTTCTGAAAAAGGAGTTATATGTTGATAAAGACCGTATCGTCCATTTCGACAAATATTATGTTCTTATCATATCAAATCTTATGTATCTCTCAAAAAAAATTAACATTCCGAGTAATGAAAATACGTTGAATTTTTATTAAGTTGTCATTAAATTGAAAAATTTGCAATGTTGTCGGACCCCCTCGACCAACGCGCCGGTATGCCGGTATGTGCAAAAACAGTAGGTGATCTAGTGAGTATTTGAGTTTATAGGCTTGTGAATAGTTTGATTTTTTAGGAGAGCATATAACCTTGAATACGTTACTAGAAAAATTGAAATCAAAGAGTAAGTATGAAGGCTCTAGTACTGAAAGATATAGGTTTCAAATATAAAAAAGATGACCCAAGACGTGGTATAATGGAACGAGATCATATTGTCCATGCCCGAATTAAATTTCTACTTGAATATACAAGGAATATGGAGAACAAACTTTATGAATGTGTTTATATTGATGAGACATGGGTTTTCCAAGATGGAATAAATACACGTTCCTAGCAGGATTCTAATGTCAAAAGTGTTAGAAAGACAAAAGTGGACGGGAAAAGGTGAGCTACAATTATTGTGAATAATGCCAGATCGAATGTTCAATTTTGGGTTTCCGTACTTTTTATAAATAGTTTGATTATTGCCAATACTTAGGTTTTTATATGTTGATTGTTTTTTACTTCTTATGGCATTCAGCTAAGATGAGTTGAGAAGGAAAGTTTTGGTAAGGTGTTTACCATAATTGATATTTTGCAGATATATAATATCACATGCAGGCACTTCTAGAGGTTGGATACCAGAGGCTCTCCTCATGTTTTCTGGAAAATCTGATAATCCAGATTATCATGGTGAGATGAATGAAGATAACTTCCTAAAATGGTTTGAATTCCAACTGCTTCAAAAACTTGGGAACCCTTCATTAATAATAATGGATAATGCTAGTTATCATAGCACAATTAGCAAACAAATTCCCAAAAATCACTAGAAAAAGGAGGAAATTAAAACACGGCTCACAAATAATAATATACATTATGAAGAACACTTGTTGAAACCTCAATTGCTACAGTTGGTTAAAATGTGAGTATATTAAACTTTCGTGCCATTACATAATTGAAATTGATCAAAACCTTTAAAGCTCAACGTTTCCTTTGCAGAAACCAACCAAAAAATATTTATTTAGCTGACCAACTAGCTGAGCAATATGGCCATAAAGTTTTGAGACTTCCACCGTACCATTGCTTTTTCAATGCAATTGAGAATATATGGGGCATATGTAAACATTATTACAATGCACACATTGGCCGAGATGGTGGTGGTCGAGAAAATGCTGTTCAAATGTGGAGAGAGGCGGTGCAGCATGTGTCGGTAGAAATGTGGAGAAATACTGTACAGCATACAGAAACAATTATTTCAGAGTGGTGAAATAGAGAGAAGCACTTGGACTCTTCCAATATTGTTCCAGTAATTTTTAATTTGAACGATAGTTCGTCATCAGAATATTCTGGTGATGAATAGACAATGGAAATTGACTTACTCTATGTATTTTTTAATTAATATTAATTTTGTTTTTATTGGTCTCTCTAGCATTATATTTCTGACAATTATTTTGTCATATCCCCTCAAAATAAAATATAATTTTGCATTTTTGTACTTATTCAACAGTTTCAATAAGTCGGAGGTTTTCTTGCCTATTCGGAATAACTATTTGGCTAGCTTCAGGTTATTCAATATTCAATAAACGTTGTTCAACAGCATATATTGGTATTATTTCTGTTTACTTCCTTGTCCCACTTTCAGCACTCGCAACACGTATGGTATAGTAGTGCTTTCATCGTAAAATATAATAGATAGAGTGACACTTCTGGTAGGGAATACTGGTTAATTTGAATTTACCGCTTAAAATCCCCGTCATGTTATTGAAAATTAGGTTAGCTATTTAGACTTGAGATTATTTATTATGTCTGGCAACAGTGTTCACGATCTACGTCATATACAATTGATGACGTACACGCCAACGGTCGCTGAACAGACTATATGGAAGAATCATTGATAGTTGTAGTGTATTCGTATTATTATAAGTTGGCACTACTGTAACACAAAAGTCAGCGCGGCAGTCATCAGCGCATCATCGACTATTCTATACGGAACGTTCGTTGCATAAGCATTGTAATCATAACGGTCTTGTGTTTTATACTTATCCATTCATTATTATATATTATATTGGTGATAAAATGTTGTGTACTTATGTCTAGTGTTTAATTAACCACCTTGTCGAGCATAATACATAACATTTTATGGCGACGAGGATTAAAATAATCGGTTGTAAGTGATTTAAGTGTGCGTGGGTACTATTCGGTCTACGTGACGAAGTAACACGACAAGATGACGTCAGTGGGCGTTATAGAAAAATTTAATCAAAATACTCCTGTAGGTTTTGAAACGCACGTACAAAGAATCAAATTCTATTTGGAAGCTAATAGTATCACGGATGACGGTATTAAACGAGCAGTGTTTTTAAGTGTGTGTGGCGAGCATACGTTTGAGGTGGCAAAGGCACTTTGTGCACCAAATGAATTGAGTGATACAACGTTCGATAGAATCATAGACTTGTTAACTGGGCATTATGCACCCAAACCGTGGGAGATTGTCCAGCAATATTTGTTTCACAAACGTGATCAAAAGCAAGGTAAGTTTATTGCAAGTTACATGGCTGCACTACGGAAGATTGCTGAATCGTGCAATTTTGGTACATATCTGGTAACCATGCTAAGAAATAGATTGGTTTGCGGCGTTTTAGATGCGGCATTATAAAGACGGCTATTGGCAGAACCAAATTTGACATATAAAATGGCGTTTGACACGGCGTTAGCAGCGGAAACCACGGCAAACCAGGTTTCAGAAATGTCAAAGTCCAAGGGCGATCAAGGCGTGCTTCATAAAAACGACGCGAATCGCGATGGAAAGCCGGGTAAACAAAGCACACAGTGGCTCAAATGTTTCAGGTGCAATGCGCAACATGACTCGAGCACGTGCGTGTGGAAAGATGCTGATTGTAGATTTTGTGGACGACGTGGGCACTTTGAACGCGCATGTCGGTTGAAAAATCAAAATGGCAGCAATGGGAATAAAAGTACCGGGAATAAATACTTAAATGAAAAGCGTAATAAAATGAAAGAAAACCAAAATTTTGTGGAAAACGAAGACGATAATAGTATTTTCAGTATTAACGATTTAGGAAGTGTAAACAAAGCAGTTACAGTTCCTGTTTTTTAAATAACCGTGAAGTAGCGTTCGAAGTCGATTCAGGTGCAAGTTATACGGTGATGGCAAGTAAGTGCTTCGATACATTATTTTCGAGAGACACTCCAAGCTTAGGGCCGGCAAACGTTGTGCTTAGAGACTATCAAAAACAAAATTTAAAAGTGCGGGGAAAGTGTTTAGTCGAAGTGACATTGAACAATCATAAAGCTAAGTTACCGCTCATTGTAATTGTAGGCAATAATGTTAATTTACTTGGCAGAAATTGGTTTGGAAGTTTAGGCATAGAATTGTCTATTAACGCGGTACATAGTGATTCTGCGCAGCTAGATGATTTGCTGAATAAATATAATGATATTTTTAGTAGTGAATTGGGAACTTTTCGGGGTGAAAAAGTGAGTTTAGAACTTGATCCGAGCGTACGGCCAGTGCGGTTAAAGGCGCGAAACGTTGCGTTTGCGTTGAGACCAAAAATCGAGGCGGAAATAGATAAGCTGCTACGACAAGGCGTGCTTGAACCTATTGAAAAGCCACCATGGACAACTCCAGTGGTTCCGGTAGTGACATCGGACGGTTAGATTAGGTTGTGTGCGGACTATAAATGTACGATTAATAAGGCCTTGTACAGCGACCCATACCCAATGCCTACGTCTCAAGATCTGGTTGCAGTTTTAAATGGAGCAAAAGTATTTGCTAAGTTAGATATGGCGCAAGCGTATCAGCAATTGTGCGTAGATGAAGCATCTGTGGCTGCGCAAACGATCATCACGCACAAAGGAACTTTTAAAGTGACAAGATTATGTTTTGGGGTTAAAGTAGCACCTCAAATATTCCAACGTTTTGTTAACAACAGACTTGATGGATTGAAGGGAGTGTTTCCGTACTATGACGACGTACTAGTAGGAGCGAAGGATCCCGAAACTTTGTTGCAGACGCTGGCGGAAATCTTCTGAAGATTTAGCGAAGTTGGTCTTAAATTGAAAAGACAAAAATGTCTTTTTATGACATCATCCATCGAGTTTTTGGGGTTAAAAATTGATGCACATGGGGTTAGACCCGTTAAGAATAAAGTGCAGTGTATTATAAAAGCAGTAGCTCCTAGAAACAAAAAAGAATTACAAAGTTTTTCGGGCCTTTTGAACTTTTATCATGCCTTTCTGAAAGACAAAGCTAATGTAGCTGAACCATTACACAGGCTGTTGGATAAAGGTGAAGTTTGGAATTGGACCAACAAGCATCAGAGGGCTTTCGAGGGAGTAAAGAAATTGCTTTCTTCAGACCGTTTATTAGTGCATTATAGTGACAAGAAAGAATTGTTATTAGTTTGTGATGCGTCACCATGGGCGGTGGGCATGGTGTTAAGCCATGTGAATGAAGATGGTTCAGAATCGCCGATAGCATTTCATTCAAAAACATTGGACAAAACTGAACGTTGCTATAGCCAGCTAGATAAAGAAGCACTCGCGATTATTACTGGAATCAAGAAATTCCATAATTTTTGTCATGGGAGAAAAACAAAGATCATAACGGATCATAAGATATTGCTGGGTAATTTGGTGAAGATAGACCAATTCCAGAACTAAGTTCGCCGAGATTGTTAAGATGGGCTCTTTTACTTGCAAATTATGATTATGTTTCAGAATATCGTCCTGGATCAACAATTAGTCATGCTAATGGACTCAGTAGACTTCCAGATGTGCCGATCGATGGAGAAAATCGGGCTGAGGAACTGGGTGAAGTTTTGATGATGGAAAACATGCCAGCAGTGCCATCAAAGTCGGCTAAGGTAGCAGAACTAACAGCACGTGATCCTGTTTTAAGTCAAGTACTTAAATTTTTTGTTCACGGTTGGCCAGATGGAGCTGATATGATGCTAAATAAAGATCAAGTGGAACCATTTAAGATAAGGCAACATGAATTATCAGTTTACAAAAATTGTGTGCTTTGGGGAAACAGGGTGGTGATTCCTGAAAAAGCAAGAGAGTGCACTTAAAATGTTGCACAGCGCACACACGGGAATGGTGCGCATGAAATCATTGGCGAGGTCATACATGTGGTGGCCTAACATGAATGCTGAGATAGAAGATACAGCGCGTAAATGCGGTGAATGCCAACAAATGCAAAAATTACCGTCAAGAGCACCAGCGCATCCACGGGAATGGACGGAAATTCCGTGGAATAGGATTCATATTGATCATGCTGGACCGTTCCACGGCCAAACTTTTTTGATTATTGTCGATGCATTTTCAAAATGGATAGAAGTGGAGCGAGTCTCTTCAACATCATCGGAAGCTACAATACAAGCATTGCGAGAAGTTTTTGCAACTCGTGGAGTTCCGGAGGTGGTGGTAAGCGACAACGCTACGTCATTTGTATCCGATGCATTCCAAAGTTGGGTTAGAAAAAACGGCATACGACATGCGAGAGTTTCTGTATATCATCCAGCTTCGAATGGTCAATTCGAGAGGCTGGTGCAGGAAACAAAGAAGAACCTTCCCAAGCTTGGGGAAGGCGATTGGAACGTTAAAATTGCCAGATTTTTGTGAGCTCAACATATGACTCCTACGACGACAACAGGGTTGGCTCCAGCTGAAATGTTGTTTAAACGCAAAATTAGATCTGTTTTGGACCAACTACATCCTAGTTTGTCAATAGATGTGCGCGAGAAACAAGAGAAGAATTTTTCGGTTAAAAGTCGGTTACGTGAATTCAATCCGGCTGATTCGGTTTTAGTGCGCGATTTGAGGCCAAATGCTGAGGGTTGGTGTGCAGAGACAATTGTGCGGGCTGTGGGGCCAGTTTCGAATCAAACGGAAGATGCGAATGGTAACGTGCATAAAAGGCGTCTGGATCATATTAGAAAATATGCAACTAGGGGGGAGGAAAATGTGCAAGAAAATGTGCACATTCCGTTAAATGAAGAGGAAAAACAAGTTTTAATGACGAGAGAAGTAAGGGACGCTATGGAAGATGAAGAGAATGGGGAATTGCTAAATCCGGTAAATAGTAATGTTAATTCAAATGTGGATACGTCACAGTCGAATCCTTCAGTTTCTCCAAGTGCTATTGGTGGGTTGATTGAGCCATCAAGGAGGTCTCATAGAAATACGAAATTACCACTGCGATTACAAGATTGCGTCTTATCCAAGAAGGGAGGAGTGTAGTGTATTCGTATTATTATAAGTTGGCACTACTGTAACACAAAAGTCAGCGCGGCGGTCATCAGCGTATCATCGACTATTCTATACGGAACGTTCGTTGCATAAGCATTGTAATCATACCGGTCTTGTATTTTATACTTATTCATTCATTATTATATATTATATTGGTGATAAAATGTTGTGTACTTATGTCTAGTGTTTAATTAACCACCTTGTCGAGCATAATAAATAACAATAGTATAAAACAAAAAACTAACTATTCATATAAATAGCGATTAAAGAATGAAAATATTTCCATTTGCTACCTAAACTGCCAAGGATATATAAATAATAAAACAAATATCAAATTATTAGTTTCTTCTTGGAAACCCGACATCGTTTGTTCAGTGGAGACGCATGTTACAGGGGATATTGGTGAACATTAACTCAGATTACATGGTTATAAAATTATAAATTGTATTTCTTCAAGTAGAAGAACGGGAGGTGTCTTGATTTTTCTAAAGGATTACATGAACTACGACATAAGATATAATGCTGGTAAGAGTAACTAATTGTGGATTATAATTCTTCAGTTTACTATTGGTACGGAAAAATACTTATTGACTGTACTTTATCATCCCCCGGCAGTGCAGACTCATGTTTTCCTTGATGACCTTGATGAAGTCTTCGATCAGATGTGTCAGGATGATGGAGAAATAATTTGTATCGGCGATTTCAATTTAGACTGTAATGTGAATACTTATTATAGCAATAAATGTAAGAAACTAATTCATGAGTACGGCCTATTCAGACAATAAAGAAAACTTTGGTGAATTCATTAAATTTGAGAAAACTACTCTTCATGAATTAAAAGAAATCATTAATCATCTCAAGAATACGAATGGCACGGAAGATAGAATTTCAACTAGTGTATTGAAGGATGCGTTCGAAGTCGCTTGAAATCGACTTTTGGATGTAATTAACACATCCATTGAATGTGGTGCGTTCCCTGATCAATGGGAAACATCTATCGTGATACCAATTCAAAAAGTGTCCCAATCTATATTATGTGAAGAGTACCGCGGAATTCACACAGTGCCGGTTTATGAGAAGGTGCTGGAAAAAGTAGTTAAACGTCAACTCATAAAATTTTGTGACTCAAATAAAGTTCTGTCGGAGAAACAATCTGGTTTTCGTCTTATGCATTCATGTGAGAGTAGTTTATTGAATATCTGTCACAGGTGCCTTTCTGAGATGGATAAAGGTAAGATGATTCTTGTAATATTTTTGGATTTTCAAAGAGCCTTTGAAACGATAGATAGACAGCTACTCTTATATAAATTGAAAAAAATTGGATTGAATGGCGAAGTGTATCAATGGTTCTGCTCCTACTTGAATAATAGATACCAAAAAGTTGAATATGGAAATAGCGTTTCATCTCCAAGGATGACGCTACATGGAGTGCCACAGGAAACAGTCCTCGGACCGTTTTTGTTCAATTTATATATAAATGATATGGGGAATTATATGAGCAATTGTGATTTGTCTCTGTTTGCAGACGACACCATATTATATATTCTCGGGTGATAATTTTGATCAGATGTTTAATTCGGTTAATGAGGATCTAAATAGACTTTTTGAATATTTATGTGACAAGCACCTTGAGGTGAATATAAGTAAATCTAAATACATGTTAATGGGGAGTAGATACAAGCTAATGCAAGGTAATATCAACAACCTTACATTAGAAATAGATAGAAATAGCTTGGAGAGGGTACACCAAATTAAATATTTGGGAATTATTTTGGACGAAAGTTTGAATTTTAAATCACATAGTGAATATATATGTAACAAAATGTCAAGAAAACTATACTTCCTTGCAAGACTCGCCTGTTTTGAATATAAATAAGTTCTAACTCATGTTTTTTCTTCTAGTGCTATCATCAATATATGGTTGAGACAATCGACCTATCATTTCATTAAAAACTAGCTCGCTAACCTCGAAAAAAAATCAAGTTGTATCAATTTAATTTAAATCCGAAAACTTTAAGTAAAGTTTGACCTTTCGGTGTGAAAAAATATTGTACCAGACAGAATCAGCAAATGATCTTAAAAACTAGCCTATTTAATGCTCTTTCGAAAACGGTATAACATTTGTGGTTTTTTTTTCAAAAGTCTAAAAATTTCAAATTTTGTCATTGAATTCGTGCTACTTGCGAAATACACTGCGCCGCAAATTCAATGCATACATTAAATATTTCCTAAGTTTTGACTGAATATTTTCTCAGACGGTGATCCGATTTGAATAAATTTTTCACCAAATTGTAGCTCCGTTCTTTGGGAAAATTCAATAGTTAGAAGATGATCAAAAGAAAATGAATAAACTTATTGTACAGGGTGATTGAATAGCGACATGTTTTCTTCGTCCAAGTTTACATCCTTCAGCGGGCAATATCGGGTAGCTCAGGCAAGAAAAAAATAGACGGTGTTAGAATCGCATGTCTTCTGAATAATTTGTTTTTTCAATTGTCTGTTTATCTTGAGCCACCCAAAAGATATCCGTGTATTTATAACCGCTCACACTTTTCAAACGAAACTTTTTAAAACCTTTTTGTTAACTTGTGAATGAAACTGTGCAAACGAAATTTCATTAAAAGTTGACAACTTTGTTTATTTATTTATTTTGAATTAATTTGGCCGATACATGATATAAATGAATGAATATATCGAAACAATGGTTTATAAAAACCAATATACATATTTGTTTATACACACAAAGTAAAATAACGCATGACCCTCGTTTCCGTGAAACTTCATCTTCTTCAGATGCTTGATGCAAACTAATATATAGGTTTATTCGTTATATCGAATACAAGAAATAAATGAATGACAAATTGTGTAGAATCTATGGGTAAATAGAAGGATGGTTACAAATTAGTGAAGTAGGAAAACCCATTCTAAACTGGTAGTCAGGTAGTTCGGTAATTCTGAAAAGATTCGGAAGGAGCTTGTAGTATGGAGGGACATACAAAACCAAATGAACACAGTTTCTACTTGTGAAGAAATTTTGTATGCACCGCCTTCTTCGCAAATTAACAAAAAAGTTTTACAAAATTTCGTTCGAAAAGTGTGAGCGGTTATAAAAACATGAATATCTTTCGAGTGGCTCAAAATGAACAGACGATTGAAAAAACAGATTACTTAGAAGACATGCGATTATAACACCGTCTATTTTTTTTCTGCCTGAGCTACCCGATATTGCCCGCAGAAGGATGTAAACTTGGACGAAGAAAACATGTCGCTATTCAAACAACCTGTACAATAAGTTTATCCATTTTTTTTGATCATCTTATAACTATTGCATTTTCTCAAAGAATGGAGCTACAATTTGGTGAAAAATTTATTCAAATCGGATCACCGCCTGAGAAAATATTCAGTCAAAACTTAGGAAATATTTAATATATCCGTTGAATTTTCGGCGCAGTGTATTTCGCAAGTAGTACGACTTCAATGACAAAAATTGTAATTTTTAGACTTTTGAAAGAAAAAAACCACAAATGTTATACCGTTTTCGAAAGAGCATTAAATAGGCTAGATTTAAGATCATTTGCTGATTCTGTCTAGTACAATATTTTTTGACATTAAATAGTCAAACTTTACTTGAGGTTTTCGGATTTAAATTAAATTGAAACAACTTGATTTTTTTTGAGGTGAGCGAGCTAGTTTTTGATGAAATGATAGGTCGATTGTCTCAACCATATATTGATGATAGCACAAGAGAAAAACCATGAGTAAGAACTTATTTATATTCAAAACAGGCGAGAAAATCACAAAAAAGTATAGATTTTTGAGAAAAACATAAGAGTGGCAATATCTCGAAAACCAGAAATCTTTTATTGAGGTTATGTTGTTGTTATGTGATTGACCTGATGCCAATCTACCTTGAGTGTCACTCTGGCGTGTTATTTACGGAATACCCTGTATATATATATATATATATATATATATATATATATATATATATATATATATATATATATATATATATATATATATATTTATATATATACATATATAAAATGATTGTAATATTGCAACCCTACATTTTGAAGTAAAATGATACATATGATGTTTCTAGGTTCTTGTGCTGTTGTTTGAATTTTGTATAGTTATGAGCTATAAATTTTTCATTAGATTCCAGAAATACTGGTCACATGGTTATCATCACAAATACTGAGAGATAATAGTAAGTAGACAAGTTTCGAGGAAATTTGCATAAATAAATCCATATTCACATAGACGGAAACAGTTTCAACGTACCAATTTGAAACACAGCAAATCCTTTCGCAAATAATTCTTGCACTGTTGACTAATTCCACGTATTTAGCTAATTAAACATGGAACGGGGAAAGAGAATCTCTAGTAGTTGGACGCAGAAATGAGAGGTGTAGCGGTGAATGATAAATGAAGTTTGTATATTAGCATTCTCGAGCAGCAGTTGAAAAATAATAGCCATACTTTATTGACAACAAATAACATTAAACAGGACTTTGAAAGCAGTTTATTAGTTCACAGTTCATTTCTGGATTGAGAAAAGGTTCTGATTCTCCAACCAAAACTTTTCATTAATCACTGTTTAGTATTGCTATATTTTGGAATTGGTATGACAAATACAATCAACAGTTTAAAACTTTATATGATATATATATTAAAAATTCATAACAGTCAAAGGAAAAAGAATCGAATTTAAATAAATAGTTGATGAAGTCCGGCATAAGTACCAGATAATTTATCATAATGAATACAAAAACATGATCTTACGCAGTTTATTACACCGATATTACAATTTCGGTTAGATTACCATCATCGGTCTTGAGTTTGGAAATAAAAACATCAAAAATGTTATCTCTTAAATTGGTATTATCGCTTCAGGAGGTGTGGATATTTGGGTGAGGAAATTTTTTCCAGTTAATCATGAAATTTTGAACTGTGTAGAGAACTAGCTATGGTTTCGCTCTTAAATCTTCATGTAGGCTACATATAGAGAAAATGATATTCAAATCCACTAGAGCTGTACATACATGATTTTGGTGAGAGATATTGACGACATTATTGCCTGTTTCAAGAGTAACGTGAGACAAAATTGATCATTTTATATTCCAACTGAAGAAACAAAAGGATGGAAATATACATTTTTGGATTTAACTATTTTTCATGATGACATAGAGTTTATTTCCATATTAGAGGCATTGAATCACCGCTTAAAGGCTTGATCAATTTGTAAACCCAATTTTATCAGTAATTTAATCAACAAACAAAACCAAATAAATTGACCACGTAGACCTTCTTCATTTCTTAACGAACCCATTAAGATATAACATTCAACACTCGCAGATGGGACAAAAGAGATCTGAACTTCAGATTATCATGGCCTAGAAATAGAAGAAAGCCAATTCTACTTTCAGTTATATCTGTTTCGAATATCTAACATATGAAAGTTTGAAACCATTCAATTTCAAACGAAACTTTGAAACAAACGTCGATCAGTACAAAAACAAACGAATTAATATAGTTATTTGTTCAGGATATCATTGTCGGAAAGCGATGCATGGCTTGACAGATAATCAAAATCAATAAAATATTAGAAAGTTCGTATAAGAGTTATACTTTAGTGCTGCGAGATGTTGCTTATTTATTGATGAATAAAAATACCTGCTACCTTGAGTCGGTGGGAATTGACAGGTACAAGGTGTGAAAGGTAAGTAAAAACATTTCTCACTTTCCTAAATTCTGAGGTTTGATCTTTATGTAGTGTTTAGGTATATATCAATGTTAAAAATTGCTAATCGTTACTCCCAGAAAATTACTTAAATCCACAGTTACCGCAAGACCCATTGAATCTCGCAAAAAAATTAATTGTAGTCTGATATTTAATTTTTATATATGTTATATATAAATAAGGGAAATTATTTGAAACTTTTTTGAGCAGCCAGACCAATTTAAGGTGCGAAACATCCACCAGACAAAATTAAATTATCGCGGGGACTGTGAACGCTAGGGAATATTCATGCGCTCCAGCGAGAATGAGACATATAATATATGTATTAATCCTCCCTCTAACGGTCTACTCCATTCTACTCTGTGTGTTTTTGTGTGCGTATTTAATCAAACTTGTAAATGACACAAACGAAATATTTCATCGATTATTTTGTAATTAATAACCATCAAATTGATTATTAATATAAAATATTGTTGTTCTTTCATACTCCTATGAAAAAATATTTATATGAATAAATGAAAAAAATCAGCTACTTACTAAAAAATCAATAAGTTAATTCAAAGTCGACTACTAACTAAAACAGTTTGGAAATTCCACGCGCACTAACTGTTTCAACGAATTTGAGTGAATTTTGCTTAACTTTGTTGATGAATATTAGATAATTTTAAAATTTTGAATTTATTTTATTTTATTTGAATGATCAACTATAATTATAAAAAACATTCGATTGCGATTAAATATTATTGGATTATTATTTAATTCTATCACGTATGGTAGAAACATGTTGTATGTTGCTAATTTGTTATGATAAAATGGATTTTATTGCTTCAGCCATTCAAATAAAAAATGCCAGCTTATGATTAAGTTGGAATTGTTATATATGACTAATTTCAAATTAGTTCCTAATTAGTTACGGCCAAACTAATTTTGTTGCTCCAGCGATTAGAAAAACAAGACAATGCGAGCTAATGGTTAAGTTGACATTGTCACATAAACTTTCGGCACGGGCAGTTGAATTTACTGATTTCGAATTAGTTTCTAATTAATTATGGTCGCAGTTCCCGGAAGGCTAACCGAGCCACAACGACCCCGGTCCAAATAATAATAATAATAATAGTTTCTAATTAGTCACAGCATAACTGATTTTCTTGTTCCAGCCATTAAAAAAAAGAAAATGCCAGCTTATGCTAAGTTGGCATTGTCACATAAATTTTCTGCACGGACAGTAGAAATTACTTATTTTTCTTTTTGGTAATTAGTTGCTAACGTCTGAATAGCTGAAATGAAAAAAAAATCAGAAAATTCCAAATATTTCAAAAAGCTAAAGTATTCGGTAATTAATATTTTATCGAAACAGCTGGATTATATTAGAAAAATTCAAAATGCTACTTGAATGTATGCGAACATAATTTAATTCATATTAACATATAATGACAATAATTGAAATTACTCATAGACATCAAGTTAACATTTTATAAATGATGAAAAATGAGTTTCTCACAATGAGGATTGAATCATACTGCTTTTAATTTTCCTTCATAGTAAATGAATATCTATTTCAGTTTGGGAATCAGGAATTGCAAGATTTATCTTTATAATGCTAATAATTGTTTTGAATACTGCAATGGCATAAGACGTCATGGATTATAAATTCAAAAATTTCAATAAACAACATAACTTTTCTGTTATTAAATTTTTACCATCCTACCTAATCGATAGGTAAGTTTAATTATGTAGCAAATAAAGTTTAACTAAGCGAGTGCTGCCATCTTCTATTCGTTCTTATAAAGTCCATTTTAGTCGGCTAATTCATTACCAATAAAATACGGACAGCGCCTTGCTTTGATTGATGTTAGTATCAAAATATTTGATAAAATTAATTGATATGGGAACCAAGAGCAAAAGACCGGCTACTGTAAAATTCGAAGAGCTAGAGCAAGTTCTCAAAACTAATAAGAGTTCAATTTTCAATGATGACAACCGTCTCAAAACATAATCCTATTTGCACTTATATTTCCCTCCTGTCAAGAATCCCATGTAAATGGAATGCATGTATAAATATATATATATATATATATATATATATATATATATATATATATATATATATATATATATATATATATATATATACTTTCACATCCATTATAATGAAGGAATTCCCTGTACTTCAACGGTGTGATCCTCAGCTTAGTTCATAGTAACCTATTATTAATAAGCGGCTGTTGGTGGAGCGACCCAATGAAACATGATAAATGGTGACATATATGTATTAATGTGCTGGGAAGGTGGAACTTCTGAGAGTGATTTCTACATCCTCACAACTCTTTATCTTATAAGGTATTGATTACTGATCTAGGGAACAAATTGTAAGAACTCGATGTTGAAATGAAAAAAATAAGGTACCGTACGCCCATTCTATATGAATAATGTTGAAAGAATGTCATGCAGGATCAATTATAGTGACATTGGAGGAAAATGGTTGAGGAAATTCATATCCTTTCTTTCATTCACTTAAAAATATATCATGTTTTCTTGCGCTCTAGTATTGCAAGTTGGCAAGTTTTAAGATTTTTTCCATTCCGAAGAAATTCAGAAGCTGAAGTTTATAATAGAACCTTGTATAATGATATAAAAAGTGAAAATTGTAACAGATTATGAGAAGAAATGGTATATTAAGCTGTAATCAGCTCCCCCAGTTCTTTTTGTTCTAACGAAAGTATTCCACGCATATTTTTCCTATAACTCAATGACTGAAAAAATATCTTCCCATAATGAAGTAAATAACGATTTTTCAAAAGTAAAAATGTATTCGTTTCAATGATTTCATTTGTATTTCATGATATCTTATGAATCAATCTTTCTCATAAGGTTTTGAAATGATTATTTTTTTATCTAATGCAGTTATGTAGCATCATTCTTAGTTCTCAATACATTTCATTAGATAATTTCCAAAATTATCAAATACGAGAAAAGATTTTCTCCTGAGAAACTTCTGATGAGACTCCATTTTTTTAGAGGCGTAACTGAATCTTAAAATCAAATTATTTTTCAGTAATTTTCTGTCTTGATCATGAAAAATGAGAGTTGGTTAGAAGCTCTAAAATTGAATAATCCGTGCGAAAAGATGAAGACAAAGAATGGTAAAGCTTTATACGATAAATTTAATGAAACCCACTCCGCGGTTTAAAAGCTTGAACTGAAAGAATATCAGAAGAACGGAACGATTATTTCCTTAAAGAACCGCTTAGTCGTTACAAATCGAATGAAATCTTATTAGATGTGAAGTATCGAACTTCAACAGATAAATCCAGATGACCTTCCATTTTCATCTCTCTTATTTTGAGTTAGAAGTAAATCAGGTCTCAATAATTGACTTCATTTTAGTACGGCTCCCGCGCTGCAAACTGTCATTTCTTCGGAAATTTTATTCAAGGGTTAACTCTCAAATGTCGAATCGTTTCAGTTATGAGTCGAGTTTGCTTCTATTCTCATATGGCTGAAGTAGGGACAGCACAAAATATTCCTTATCTACATATAGCGTAGCGCCCGGGGGTTTTAGCCTCGGAGTTTTGTTACAGTGAATGAATTTATACGATCGAAGTAGGATTTTGTTCCTTATGATATAAATTGCAAAGTTTATTAAAAATTTTTTTGTGCTTTTAATTTTTTCATTATTTAAACGAAAAATATTAAAAAATTAATACTTGAGCACATAAGTTTCCTTTATATAATTTTTTTTATGTATACGTTAGATTTCACCTATATAGACATAGAAGACCATCTTTCAAAGATACCTGAAAGTATTAAGGCCGTAGGGATCTTGAAAAGGTAGTAAAACGTGGAGGGAGAAAAACGGTAGCGGAAGCTATAATGTACAACTGAACGGAATTTCTCTGGTCTCTGGGAGAATTGTGTAATTTTACAAAGAGATATTGTATGTTAAAAATTGAAAACAAATTGTGTAATTTTAAAAATAGTAAAATCTAGAGACGATATTTTCCTATTGAACTACTTTCTAATAATAAACAAAAATCAATAAACTATTTGATTATTTTCTATAACAGCTTTCAAACAATGGATAAACTAGGGACTAGTAATATGACTGATGAGCATAGTTGTATAATATGCGAAAAATTTCTGAAATCAATTCAGATTTGGGTGATATTATAAAAATAAGTAGAGGAGTAGCTACGTTAAGAATTGCTTCAAGCGAACGACAAGATGGATTGTTACCTCACTTGCAAACTGAATTTGTTTATGTTCATACAAGTTGTCGGCATGAGTATATTAATAAAAATATATTGAAATATATGAGAAGAAGCCAAATGAAACTTCATTTTCGCCTCCGAAAAAGAAGCTCCGAAGTAGTATTGGTTTACCTCGCTTTGATTGGAAAAAACTGCTTTCTTTGTGGTCAAGTAGCTGAAGAAGAAAAAGAAGCAAAATTAACTAAAAATCGTCGAAAAAAAATTTCATGCATAAATACTGCAACTTTGAGTGACACCATTGTGAATTTTATTGCCGTACAGAAAGATGATTATTATTGAGAAATTCATAAAAGAATTTCTAGAGTAGTAGATTTACAGACACTTGAAGCAAAATATCATGTAGATTGCTATCAATTGCTCAAAAATTCTATTCACCTGAGTAATGCTGTTAATTGAGCAAATAAATTGTTAGTGTTGAAAACCAAAATTTTATATATATATATATATATATATATATATATATATATATATATATATATATATATATATAAATATATATATATATATATATATATATATATATATATATATATATATATATATATATATATATATATATATATATATATATATATATATATATATATATATATGTATATATATATATATATTTATATATATATATATAAATATATATATAATTATATATCTCTATTTGAGTTTAGCAACTTTCTCAACATAGTTGGATGAATATATTATGTGTGAAACACTCCTTCACGATATAATTATCAAATATCTTATGTTCGGAACGGCTAACAAGGAAGTTGTTGCTACTATATTTATTCGCATTTGGTGGCCTGATGATCACTCATTTTATTATTTGTCCTCCTGTATTATAGATGTTCTGAAAAATCAATTTTTATCCACCCAAGCGTGTTGTGTAATTAATTGAAAATTTGTATTTTGCAATTATTGCTCTCATCAATCTAATAATTCCATGAATTCCCTGTCAAACTCTTCATATGAGGAAATTAATTCCTTATATACGAATATTTAACAGATTTTCAATCCACAGCAAATCCAGTTATTGTGCATACGACAACTAATGAAGTATTCATCATCGTCTCTGCCGCTTGTAACCGCATGTGCATGACATGAACATCGCTATTTATTCCGTAATTACGGTAATCCTAGGGCGTCACGAGATATACTGCCTTGTTATCAGATTTCAAGTTTCCGAAACTTTGTCTTGTGTTCGCGACCATTCATGTGCTCAAAGATAGGCTTTTATTTTGTTAGCTTCTGAAGGCCATCATTATTCACCTAAGATTCACGCTGTGCCCATTAGATGCTTGGCGTCAGCTGTCAGTTAGGTGTTCAATTCTTAGAAACGCTATCAGGGAAAGTAATGGTTAATGCATAGGTTAGTTTTCACTCTCATAGTTCGCAAACAGTACATATGAAACTTGAAACTAGCCTATTTATTTTAGAACCAATATACTTGTTCAGTTTATTTATGTCATAAATTTGTTTATATGGTATTTCGAGATTTGAAACTTTGAATGAAACATCAATATTTTCAGTTAGCCCAAAATATGTTCATGAATCTATTACAAATACAAAAACATGTGTAAAATAAAGCTTTCGAAATATACCGATATTCCAACTAATAGATGATGAATCGAAATAAATTCACTATTTCTTCTTTGGGTTTCAAAAATGTATCAGAAAAAAAATCATTTCACATCGATTAAATTCTCTTGCATAGAAATAAAACAACAGAACTTCATTTGAACTTAGGTATTTCCTATTAATAACAGCAGCAAATCCTTGATATCCAAAATTGATGTGAAATGTATACCTATCAAGTTGTTTATATAATATCTACAGAATGTTAGAACATTTGATTAATCGTTTGACTTGAATTTCATTTGAGGATGCTTAGTATGGGTACAACTCTTTCTTTGAATTCAAATATTAATTTATTTTGGAAGAAATTTGAACGACTTTTTAAATGCATAAATGCAGTGTTGCTAGATTCTCTGGTTCACAGCTTTTCCTCTGATTCAAATGAAAGCATGTAAGATTTTTGTGTTATTAGCACACTATAATGCTTTTCATCAGTTTACGGCAGTCAAATATTAGTATATTACCTATTATATATCAATACTCTGTAACCACTCTCCCTTTTAAGATATATTTATGCCCGAGCTAGCAGGGAGATTAGTTAAACATATATGGGTTCTAGTTTGTTCTCAGTAATAACAACAAGATAAAATGAAGGTATTTACTATTTTCTTATTACATAGAATGAGACTTATCTGTTCTCTTTATTTCATTTAATTTTCTATCGACGTTTTTGCTAGGTGGATTGTACTCTTGACTTCTGCCCTATCTTTGTCCCTAGTTTCTTGGTAGCTCCACTTGTGGTTTCTTAAACTCCAGCCAAGGTGAATGTTAGCTTCAGACAAGGTTATCTTTTAAACTCCAGCCAAGGTGACTAAAGTAATTCGGGGCAAATCAACATACAATCTCAAACTTAATATTTTCCAAGAATATCTGTAGGGTATCGATTGCCAATTCAAATTAACATTTAGATTTATCTCAAGCAAAGATGCTAAGAAAGACAGTATATGTTCCAACATTAAACTGAACATAAGATATGACCACGTGAAATTTGCCATCGTTAGCCTACAAATATCTTGTGTCAAATTGAGAGAATGAAATAAGCAAATAAAGTAAAAATAATTTAAATTAAGAAATGTAAGATGATTATTTCAATATTGAAATATGAATAATTTAATATAGATAGATAAAAATATGAAATGGCGGAAAATGAAACAAAGAATTAATTCAGATTTTCAAGATAATGCATTAATACGAAATAATTATATGTCTTCTCATAACTTACCGTCTATCAGACGCCACAGATACTTAAAAATTTTAATATATTGAATAGTCGTTCAATAGATATTGACTATAACTCTTAACACTTAACGATGTTACTTCTTCAACAGTGATTTGGCAAGAGAGATCTTATACGTGCACGTGCAAATTTAACGCTCTCTCGATACTCTCATAGTATGCAAGTCATTAATCATAGAGGAAACAAAAGTGACGTATCGTTTGATATCGTGAATCACGGTATTTCGGTGTAGAATTCAGTGGTGGCAGTTAAGTGGAGAATTTACACGTTACACACCCCCTTCGCCAATTATTTTTTTCTTTAACTCTAAAGTTACAAAAAAATTCTGAAATAAAAAAGAACATAAAGCGTATAGTCACTTGAAAATCAGAGAAAAATTAATTCGATAAATTTATGAGAAGTTTTTATAATGCATTATCTTCAAGAAAATCATGTTTGAAAACCAGTAAAAGAAAAATCAAAACGTCAAGATAAGTCATACAACAAATTTATGAAATAAGTTATTAATGAATGGTAAAAGGTAAAATAATTTAAAATATCGAATAAAAATATATAAGCATAACACATAAGGTATAAGAAACACGAAAACAGTCGACTTGTCAGTCATCGATAACATTTTTCTGTTTAATTTTTCTACATTGAAAATTTAATAATTTTATAATTGTATGCATACTTATAAACAATTACATACCTTGCCAGGCCAAAAAAAAAGCCCACACACATCTATACTAAACGGGTAAAATTGTTATTGAATATATGATTCGTATAATTACAAACCTTTTTATTTGAAACACTAAATTATTAAAAAAATGTCAAATATTTACAGAAGTAATTACGAACAAAGATCAGAGAATACTTATTAGGTATTATATGAATAAAAATAATTTATTGAATATATGATTCCTGCATTCATTGTGTATATGATTTGTCCATGAAAGAAAAAAGTTTAATTATTCTCTCTCTTAGTTGGAAATATCAAAATATTTCTAAAACTTCATCTATGTAAATAAAACTAAATTCACTTTCTCTTTTTACATCCAACGAAATTAATTTCTGGTTTCCCTAAATGAAATAAAGATACCCCATAATTATAAACATACAATACAATAGTACCTAGTCCTCCAAAATGAAATTGATGTAGTTCATATTGGCCAATCCGATAAACTCATCAATAGAAATTATAAAAACTTATTGAATCAAATCTTTACAGATGTAATTACGAACAAAGATCAGAGAATACTTATTAGGTATTATATGAATAAAAATAATTTATTGAATATATGATTCCTGCATTCATTGTGTAAATGATTTGTCCATGCATTCAATTTGGTGAACATCGAAATTAAATAACTTATGCAATTTTTATAAGATTCATGAAATTTTTTCATGAAGAACAAAATAACTTAGGGAACTTTATTACAGAAAATTTATTCTTCTAATTACAAACCTTCTTATTTGAAACACTAAATTATTAAAAAATGTAATTTGAACATTCATTTACATGCATTATAACAGGTATCTCATACCAGGGGAAAAAAAGGGTACACGTCTAAAGTTTTAAAAAACCTAAATCACATGTGTGATAAATCAGTTGTAAATATCGTATATTATTACGATGAATGACGGACAGCTTTTTGAATAAGAAAAACTTTTCATATGAAATATAGACAAAACCTCCTAGTGTTTAAAAATTATGATGCTAATACGATCAATATTATATAAATAAATTGATAGGGAGTTAAGCATTATGTATTTAATTCAACTTAGATTATAAATTATAACCCATACTTAATATGAAGTAGTAATAAAGTTAAATTATCAATTCATTCTATTATTCTACATTGAAAATTTAATAATTTTATAATTGTATGCATAGTTATAAACAATCACATACCTTGCCATGTCAAAAAAAAGCCCACACACATCTATACTAAACGGATAAAATTGTTTTATAAAATATGGAATAAGAGATTGCTTTTCAAATATAAATAATAGTATTTGACTTTAGAACTATGCAAATGAAAAAACGCTATATAAAATATTGAACGAACATAAATGTTAAACTTTTTCACTGTACGCCACTGACAATTCGAATAAATTCATTAGTACACTCGATGAATTATTTTTGGGTTGAATTCCCTTGGGGAGTTATTTGGGTCTTCTTTTTTCGAATTACATAACTTGCTTGTGAAACATAAAACTACTTTTTGAAAGATATGAAACTTTATTACCAAATTTGGCAGAAAGTTCATAAAATATATTTCACAACTTGAAAAGTTGGGTAGGCTATCGAAATTTTCAGGAAGCAGACGTCTTTTATTAAATTGTACCGAATAAATTTTAGATTCTGGTTGCTACACTATATGATAATTTTGATAACGTGCTATTTTTTCTAGGGATCTGAAATTCGTTCACAAAACTCTTGAATTTTTAGGAAGTTTTTCTCGTTGACTGCAAAAACTGTTGAAAAACATTTTCCGAAATATCATTACATACCTTTGAAAGTACTATTCCATATATTTAGTTTTCATCAATACTACAATTAGATGACCAACAGCTATATTCTAGTTTTAATTTCAAAAATTGAATTTACGTATTCTGTAAATAACCCGTCCTTTTGTTTCTTGAAAAATCAAAATTGATATGATTGAAACTTTTTTCGTATACATGAAACGGTTCGAATGCTTAAATAGACTTTATGGAACTTTTTTCATATAAGATTCACAAAATTTTTTATGGAAAAACGAAATAACTTTGCATGCAATAAGATGCCTGAAATTTTTTTCATCAGATTTTATTTCTTACGACTTGCTCAGGGGACGCATTCATAAGTGAAAATATTTTGAATTTGTAATTTTTTATCATTGACAGTTTACACTCGATCTAAGTTATATTTGATGAACTCACTAGATCGTATGCTAATCTGTGAAAAATGTTAGTATGTTTCTTTGCTCTTATTGGTGGTTTCTGATGATGACGTCCTCGTTGAATACGCTGATTGTTCACCTGTTGTGCTTCCAAGTTGGTTGGAGTGAAGTGGAGGGAGTCTCTATGAACCAACCTTACCACTTTCGACTAGATATGCACGTTTCCGGTCGATCACAACAATAAAGCACTTGCACGTTATCGATTAATGTTCACTGGTCCGAATTTATTCGGATTTATTGATCAATATCCGTATCGATGGACCAAATGTTAAGCGTTATAGAGTTGTGGACTGTATATGTACGTTTTTTATAGATAAACACCGTAGTGTATTTAGATATATATTCTACGTTAAAATTGAGATGCTATATACACAATGGTGACTATTTGCAATAGAATGTTCTTTGTTACTATCTCTTAGCGTCTCTCTTTCGTATTTTCGCTACCTGCTCCTACCATCGCACACCCTAAAAGCCAGAGCAGGGATGATACAGAGGCAGAACAGGCCGAACCTTTAAATTATTAGAACGTGAACAATAGAAATTATAAAAACTTGTTGAATCAAATCTTTCCATATGTAATTACGAACAAAGATCTGAAATTTCACAGAATTTATTAGGTATTGACTGAATAAAAATAATTAATTGAATATATGATTCCTGCATTCGCTATATAAATGATTCGTCCATGCATTCAATTTGGTGAACATTGAAATTAAATAACTAAGGCAATTTTTTATAAGATTCATAAAAAATTTCATGGAACTTTCTTCCTATAAGATTCATAAAGTATTTTCACAAAGTTTTATTTCTTGCGACTTAATTTTAATTACTTGGGGAACGCATTCATAAGTGAAAAAATTTTGGATTTGTATTATTTCATCATTGACAGTTTACACTTGATCATTGAATTAAGTTATATTTGATAAACTCACCCGATCTTACGCTAATATATGAAAAATTGTAGTATTTTCATCTGATCTCATTGAAGATTTGAATAAGCATCCAAAAGATGCTGGTAAAATAAAATCAAAGTGTCTAATCAAAATCGAGTGATGAATATTATTTTAATAATTAGCTAATCTCTTCCTGGTGGTATATGAACTGATTAATGTTTCATGGAACTTGAAGAAAACACCCTGCAAAAGTTTGACAAAATATTGAAATTTAGTTAACAATTTTTCGCGTTCTAACTTATTTCTTCGTTCAAAAATATTTTTAATCATTGCAACAGTTAAACTATGCATATGTTAATTTTTTCTGCATCACTCAGATATCTTTTGCAAAAAAGTGTCGCATATCAGGACAAAAACCTGTTGCAATGATTAAAAATATTTTTGGACGAAGAAATAAGTTAGAACGTGAAAAATTGTTAACTGAATTTTAACAAATTTCAATATTTTGTCAAACTTTTGCAGGGTGTTTTCTTCAAGTTCCATGAAACATTAATCAGTTCATATACCACCAGGAAGAGATTAGCTAATTATTAAAATAATATTCATCACTCGATTTTGATTAGACACTTTGATTTTATTTTACCAGCATCTTTTGGATGCTTATTCAAATCTTCAATGAGATCAGATAAAAATACTACAATTTTTCATATATTAGCGTACGATCGGGTTAGTTTATCAAATATAACTTAATTCAATGATCAAGTGTAAACTGTCAATGATGAAATAATACAAATCCAAAATTTTTTCACTTATGAATGCGTTCCGAAGTAATTAAAATTGAGTCGCAAGAAATAAAACTTTGTGAAAATATTTTATGAATCTTATAGAAAGAAAGTTCCATGAAATTTTTTATGAATCTTATAAAAAATTGCCTTAGTTATTTAATTTCAATGTTCACCAAATTGAATGCATGGACGAATCATTTATATAGCGAATGCAGGAATCATATATTCAATTAATTATTTTTATTCATTCAATACCTAATAAATTCTGTGAAATTTCAGATCTTTGTTCGTAATTGCATATGGAAAGATTTGATTCAAGAAGTTTTTATAATTTCTATTGTTCGCGTTCTAATAATTTAAAGGTTCGGCCTGTTCTGCCTCTGTATCATCCCTGCTCTGGCTTTTAGGGTGTGCGATGGTAGGAGCAGGTAGCGAAAATACGAAAGAGAGACGCTAAGAGATAGTAACAAAGAACATTCTATTGCAAATAGTCACCCTTGTGTATATAGCATCTCAATTTTAACGTAGAATATATATCTAAATACACTACGGTGTTTATCTATAAAAAACGTACATATACAGTCCTCAACTCTATAACGCTTAACATTTGGTCCATCGATACGGATATTGATCGATAAATCCGAATAAATTCGGACCAGTGAACATTAATCGATAACGTGCAAGTGCTTTATTGTTGTGATCGACCGGAAACGTGCATATCTAGTCGAAAGTGGTAAGGTTGGTTCATAGAGACTCCCTCCACTTCACTTCAACCAACTTGGAAGCACAACAGGTGAACAATCAGCGTATTCAACGAGGACGTCATCATCAGAAACCACCGATAAGAGCAAAGAAACATACTAACATTTTTCACAGATTAGCATACGATCTAGTGAGTTTATCAAATATAACTTAGATCGAGTGTAAACTGTCAATGATAAAATATTACAAATTCAAAATATTTTCACTTATGAATGCGTCCCCTGCGCAAGTCGTAAGAAATAAAATCTGATGAAAAAAATTTCAGGCATCTTATTGCATGCAAAGTTATTTCGTTTTTCCATAAAAAATTTTGTGAATCTTATATGGAAAAAGTTCCATAAAGTCTATTTTAGCATTCGAACCGTTTCATGTATACGAAAAAAGTTTCAATCATATCAATTTTGATTTTTCAAGAAACAAAAGGACGGGTTATTTACAGAATACGTAAATTCAATTTTTGAAATTAAAACTAGAATATAGCTGTTGGTCATCTAATTGTAGTATTGATCAAAACTAAATATATGGAATAGTACTTTCAAAGGTATGTAATGATATTTCGGAAAATGTTTTTCAACAGTTTTTGCAGTCAACGGGAAAAACTTCCTAAAAATTCAAGAGTTTTGTGAACGAATTTCAGATCCCTAGAAAAATAGCACGTTATCAAAATTATCATATAGTGTAGCAACCAGAATCTAAAATTTATTCGGTACAATTTAATAAAAGACGCCTGCTTCCTGAAAATTTCGATAGCCTACCCAACTTTTCAAGTTGTGAAATATATTTTATGAACTTTCTGCCAAATTTGGTAATAAAGTTTCATATCTTTCAAAAAGTAGTTTTATGTTTCACAAGCAAGTTATGTAATTCGAAAAAAGAAGACCCAAATAACTCCCCAAGGGAATTCAACCCAAAAATAATTCATCGAGTGTACTAATGAATTTATTCGAATTGCCAGTGGCGTACAGTGAAAAAATTTAACATTTAGGTTCGTTCAGTATTTTATATAGCGTTTTTTCATTTGCATAGTTCTAAAGTCAAATACTATTATTTATATTTGAAAAGCAATCTCTGATTCCATATTTTATAAAACAATTTTATCCGTTTAGTATAGATGTGTGTGGGCTTTTTTTTGACATGGCAAGGTATGTGATTGTTTATAACTATGCATACAATTATAAAATTATTAAATTTTCAATGTAGAATAATAGAATGAATTGATAATTTAACTTTATTACTACTTCATATTAAGTATGGGTTATAATTTATAATCTAAGTTGAATTAAATACACAATGCTTAACTCCCTATCAATTTATTTATATAATATTGATCGTATTAGCATCATAATTTTTAAACACTAGGAGGTTTTGTCTATATTACATATGAAAAGTTTATCTTATTCAAAAAGCTGTCCGTCATTCATCGTAATAATATACGATATTTACAACTGATTTATCACACATGTGATTTAGGTTTTTTAAATTTTTAGGCGTGTACCCTTTTTTTCCCCTGGTATGAGATACCTGTCATAATGCATGTAAATGAATGTTCAAATTACATTTTTTAATAATTTAGTGTTTCAAATAAGAAGGTTTGTAATTAGAAGAATAAATTTTTTGTAATAAAGTTCCCTAAGTTATTTTGTTCTTCATGAAAAAATTTCATGAATCTTATAAAAATTGCATAAGTTATTTAATTTCGATGTTCACCAAATTGAATGCATGGACAAATCATTTACACAATGAATGCAGGAATCATATATTCAATAAATTATTTTTATTCAAATAAAACCTAATAAGTATTCTCTGATCTTTGTTCGTAATTACATCTGTAAAGATTTGATTCAATAAGTTTTTATAATTTCTATTGATGAGTTTATCGTAAAGGCCAATATGAACTACATCAATTTCATTTCGGAGGACTAGGTACTATTGTATTGTGTGTTTATAATTATGGGGTATCTTTATTTCATTTAGGGAAACCAGAAATTAATTTCGTTGGATGTAAAAAGAGAAAGTGAATTTAGTTTTATTTACATAGATGAAGTTTTAGAAATATTTTGATATTTCCAACTAAGAGAGAGAATAATTAAACTTTTTTCTTTCATGGACAAATCATTTACACAATGAATGCAGGAATCATATATTCAATAAATTATTTTTATTCATATAATACCTAATAAGTATTCTCTGATCTTTGTTCGTAATTACATCTGTTAATATTTGACATTTTTTTAATAATTTAGTGTTTCAAATAGAAAGGTTTGTAATTAGATAAATAAATTTTCTGTAATAAAGTTCCCTAAGTTATTTTGTTCTTCATGAAAAAATTTCATGAATCTTATAAAAATTGAATAAGTTATTTAATTTCGATGTTCACCAAATTGAATGCATGGACAAATCATTTATACAATTAATGTAGGAATCATATATTCAATAACAATTTTATCCATTTAGTAAAGATGTGTGTGGGCTTTTTTTGGCATGGCAAGGTATGTGATTGTTTATAAGTATGCATAAAATTATAAAATTATTAAATTTTCAATGTAGAATAATAGAATGAATTAATAATTTAACTTTATTACTACTTCATACAAAGTATTGGTTATAATTTATAATCTAAGTTGAATTAAATACATAATACTTAACTTCCTATCAATTTATTTATATAATATTGATCGTATTAGTATCATAATTTTTAAACAAAGGTTTTGTCTATATTTCATATGGAAAGTTTTTCTTATTCAAAAAGCTGTCCGTCATTCATCGTAATAATATACGTTATTTACAACTGATTTATCACAAATGGGATTCAGGTCTTTTAAAAATTTATACGTGTACGCTTTATTCACCTAGTATGAGAGACCTGTTATAATGCATGTAAATGAATTTTCAAATTACATTTTTTTAATAATTTAGTGTTTCAAATAAAAAGATTTGTCATTAGATAAATGAATTTTCTGTAATAAAGTTCCCTAAGTTATTTTGTTCTTCATGAAAAAATTTCATGAATGTTATAAAAATTGCATAAGTTATTTAATTTCGATGTTCACCAAATTGAATGCATGGACAAATCATTTATACAATGAATGGAGGAATCATATATTCAATAACAATTTTACCCGTTTAGTATAGATGTGTGTGGGCTTTTTTTGGCCTGGCAAGGTATGTGATTGTTTATAAGTATGCATACAATTATAAAATTATTAAATTTTCAATGTAGAAAAATTAAACAGAAAAAGAAAATATGAGATCTATAATAAAAATTTCGCATTCTGCCTAATCAAAGAAATAAAATCTGATTGATCTGATGAATTTCATGCATTTTATAGGAAAAGAGTTACTTAAGTTATTTTGTTCTTCCATAAAAAAAATTTGTGAATCTTATATGAGAAAAGTTCAATAAATTATTCAATCTCACCAAATTGAATATATGTACAAATCATTAGTAAAAGGTATCCAGGAATCATAAATTCAATTAATTATTTATATTCATATAATACCTAATAGGTTTTATGAAATTTCAGATTTTTGTTCGTAATTACATCTAAAAAGATTTGATTGAATAAGTTTTTATAATTTCTATTGATTGGTTCATCGGTTTGGCCTATATAAATGATTAAAGCAATATGAAATGCAACAATTTCATTTTGGAGGACTAGGTACTATTGTATTGTATGTTTATAATTATCGGATATCTTTATTTCAGTTAGGGAAACCAGAAATTAATTTCGTTGGGTGTAACTGTGTAATCCCGGTTGTTAAAAGAGAAAGTGAATTTAGTTTCATTTACATAGATGAAGTTTTAGAAATATTTTGATATTTCCAACTAAGAGAGAGAATAATTAAACTTTTGTTTTAAATATTTAATGGAAAAATATTTTTTCATTCCAGGTAAGTGACAATTTTTTTATCTACGCTTCAAATTGAAGTTTGTGGGATACAAAAAATTAGACAGAAAAAGAAAATATGAGATCTATAATAAAAAATTTCGCATTCTGCCCAATCAAAGAAATAAAATCTGATTGATCTGATGAATTTCATGCATTTTATAGGACAAGAGTTACTTAAGTCATTTTGTTCTTCCATAAAAAATTTGTGTATCTTATATGAAAAAAGTTCCATAAATTATTCAATCTCGCCAAATTGAATATATGTACAAATCATTAGTAAAAGGTATCCAGGAAGCATAAATTCAATTAATTATTTATATTCATATAATTACCTAATAGGTTTTATGAAATTCCAGATTTTTGTTCGTAATTACATCTAAAAAGATTTGATTGAATAAGTTTTTATCTGAGTTTGTTAAGGTTAATATAGAAACCACCCCCACCACTGGCGCGCCGGAATTCTATGAAATCACACGGTTTTGTAAAGAAATACCTGCCCACCCATGTCGAATGCCATCGATGGATTTCTTACGATTTTGTAAAGAGATATTCGCGTCAACCTTTTGTGTGTGTTTTCTTAGAAATACCTGCCCACCCACGTTGAATAATTTATCTAATGCCAGCGATGGATTTCTTACGATTTACGAATTTTGGTCTAAATTTGTATAAATATTCAATTCCCACGGTCCCCCTGCTACCATCAATCATTAGTTAATACACCCCTGACTAACACCTGCCATAACAATAGAGCTGCCCTAACAAAAGGAACACCTGGTCTAACAATAGATCTGGTATAACAATAGACTGCACATAACGAAAGGAACACCTGCCCTAACAATAGGAACACCTGTCATGTATAACAATAGCCATGATTTACGACTTCCTGAAACTGTCACCATCAATCAATTTTAATGGCTTCAAGTCAATCCCTTCTACTGATAAAGATAAGATATGTATGTCGACACACCAGCAAAGATAAACCTCAACGCAATACACGACTGAAAGATAATTGGAAGAGAAAAAAGTGTCTCTTATAAGACAAGTCAAAATCGAAAAAGAAAAATACATATCTTGACTAGGAATATTAAAAATATTTGAAACGATAGCAATAAAAAAAACACGAAAAATTATCAACCCCTACTTTCTGACTATGGGTTATCAAGATTAGAAAATTCAACATTGAAAATATAAATGACAATAAAGAAGAAACAGATATTAATAGGTTTTCAACCTGGCATCTCATGAATAAAAATATTATGTAGGCTAATTCAAAAAGAAAATTTTAATTTAATTATTGAACAAATTTTGAAATCTAATTTGAAAAATGAATTTATAGTAAAAATTCAATATATAAAACTATTATATAATCGATAAAAACAATTCTCTAAGTATTGACGTACAGTTAAATTTAAAGGTAAGATAAATATGTCAGTGTATTTCAGCAAAAGATACACTCAACAACTAAATTAACAGAAAAAAACATATTCATATAAAGTTAATCAAAAGTAGTCAAATAAGTTAACTTCACAGTCAGTTAATCAGTTCATTCATGAGTTACTACCAGTTACTAGACAAACTTTTGTTTTTTTTGTAAAAAAACTCTAAGACACGTACAAGGATAGTATTCCAAAAAAATAAAAAATTAAAATTAGGATCTCTATGTGATAGACTTCAAATGATGTATCCCACCCAACCAAGTAATATCTAATTGAACTGGAGATCCAATTCAACAAGATAATACCGCCTGGAATTTCAAAAAAGAAATTTCCACAGGCCCAATGATACCACAAAATACCTGTTCAATTTCAGTTAGAGAAAATGTTAAACTTCTGATCATGGAATCGTTAGATGCTTTGTTCAGATATTATCCTTCGTTCATTCCTTCTACAAATGAATCAATAAACAAAAAACTAAAGAAAACGATATAGATAATAGGAGATAAGATAATAGGACGCCAGCAAGTGGTTAACTTACAAAGATAAAAAAGAAAAATAAATTTTAATGTACAAAAAAACTGAATCTTTAAAAAATTCATGAATATATAAACACCAAAGTAAATTAGCAGCTACGCACAGATTTATAATTAGATACTGCATAGCGTAAATAAACTTCAGTTGATTAATAGGCAACCATATATACAAAAGATAATGTATGAGTAAACTCAGAAACCTATTTCGCATATAGGTAGGAAATAGTAGAAGATAAAGATAAGGTATATAGGTACTAAATGGTACAAGATGAAGATAAGGTAAAGATGAGGTATATAGGTACTAAATAGTATAAGATAAAGATAAGGTAAAGATATATGTATATTAGATAGTTGTCAGTAAAATTTGGGATAAAATGTACACTAAACAAAAACCAATGGAAACGATATAAAAAAAATTTTTGGTGTATATCATTGCATCGGGAAAAGAAACAAAAAGACCTAAAAAAGAATAAAGTAATTCCTAGCAGCCACCATTCATCCCCTTAGCGTACTGGAAAAACAGAATCCTACGATTTAAAAATTAATAACTGAATCTATAAAAGATCCACTAATTTCAGAAATTTCTGAAGTAAATTGAGAGTTACACCCTGATTTCACTAAGAATTGCATAGCACTATAAACTTCAGAAAGGTGATAGGCAACCAGATATATACAGGTCTCTCGCTAAGCCAAACATTCTTGCCTCGACCAGAAAAATACTAAGATACGAAGATAAGTCGAGCAAGAAAAAGAGACAAGATAATTAACGAGAGGAGGTAATTATATTTTTACGTTATTGCCAACAAAAATGAACCTGATAGTTTGTACACCAGAAGAAAACGAAAACAGTAACTAAAAGAGCGATATAAGGTAAAACATAAGGAATAATTGAATTTAGGAATAAATGTATAAGATATTAACTAAAGCAATGAAACTTCGGTTAGCCCCTTCTTGTGAGAGAACTCCCCTTAACGTTTTGCGATTTCTATCTACAGTTTCACTAACCTTTGTTTCTAACCGAATTGATATTTCATAAGCTAGTTCATGAGCTATAAGGAAGTTAGAGTTTAACGACATATTGAAATAATCAGAGTAGTAAAAAAAAAAAATCTGGACACCCTACTGCGTAGCACTAGGAATGATAAAACCTCTCGGCGCATGTGCATGTCGTAATGCCTAATAAGTCTATCGCAGATCATTTTCCCTCATGATGACTATATCGGAAAATGTATAGTATTTGAGATATAATCAAAATTTCGAGTGAAATTCATAATTTTTACTAATTTTTTTATTTTTAGGTGGCGCCACGTCAATATTTTTTGAATGTGTTATATAAATTAAGAAACTATACATTAAATGCTATCATTTCATGTCATTATTGTAAAAATCGGTTTATGTTTAAGATTTATAGATAGCACCACACTTCTATGGACAAAAAAATCTAAAAAACGCTATAATTTTTTTATTCTTCGTGGGGAAAAATTTTTGAAAACACTTTTCCTATGAAATCATATGTATTTCATCGATACCCGTTGGAATTTTTAAAATCGGACCAGCTACTAACTTTTTGTCGTGATACTATAACCCCTTAGATTCACCTCGTGGTAAAAATCATTTGCAAGTGATCACTCTGAAAGCTCGTAGCAAACTAAAAGTGTGACCAACGTGTGGACGCGACAGCCAAAACTCTGCCACAACCCTTCGATCTTTTGTAAAAAACCGACACCACACGGATCCCGCGCCAACTTGTCGGCCATCATTCCAATACAAACCAATGTATCACAAACACCCGCTGTTGGCGATACGTATTGGCCATCAAGTTCGCCACTATGTTGGCCAACGTGAAGAGCCGGCATTATACGTGCACGTGCAAATTTAACGCTCTCTCGATACTCTCATTGTACGCAAGTCATTAATCATAAAAGAAACAAAAGTGACGTATCGTTTTATATCGTGAATCACGGTATTTCGGTGTAGAATTCAGTGGCGGCAGTTAAGTGGAGAATTTACACGTTACAACTCATAACCGCTAAAACTCATAGACTACATAAACGCAAAAACTAAGAGCATGGTGGCAATCGAACCCAACAACTCCGCACTGGAGACACAGGCTATATATATATAGGGTGTCCCATAAATCAACGTCAAGCCGAAAACTGGCAATAGGCCAAGTCGTGAAAGTTATGAGAAAAATATTTAAAAAAATCTTGGTCATGTACTTTTCAAATTTTATGGATTCAAAAATAAATCTCAAAAGTGACACCTTATGATGATCTTTCTAGTCCTGTGACTACAAATATTAACCTATCGTCAGTTTTTTTTCTGTGATGTTACCATGAATAACTCTTCTGTAAATTACAGTTGAAAGTTGAAATATAACTACCTCAGTTTTAAATGAAATGTTAGATTTTTGCCCAACATTGAATTCAAAATTATTACCCAACTTTAACCGCGTGTAGTTTAAAAAAAAATGTACTACACTATTTTGGCAAGTAACTTTAAAAGATGGCGCGTTAAGTCTGGATTCCAAAATAGAATGTCTCTTACTAAGTGATACTTCTTAGCTGAGGAAAAGAAGTTATTTGTTAGTTTCAGGTGCGTTTGAAATGAAATTCAGTTGTTGGATTTCTTTAGTTATAATTTTTTTTAAATCAGATTTACCAAGTTTATATTGAATGTTCAGCTGCAATTCAAGCTCTACATCTCTTTAAAGATGATCGCGTAATAAGACGAGCGTATCTTCTCAAGGTGATGTATTCAGCGGCTTCCGCAATTCTTTGGCGCAGCTCGTCTAAATTTTTAATTGGTTTAGAGTACACGATATCCTACATCATACCTCAGTGAAAAAAATCTATGGGGTTTAAATCGGGTGAACGGACAGGCCACTGCAACATCGTTTGACAAAATCACACTCTCTCTAGGTAGCAGACTTTGTACTCGTCGTACATAGTATGGGTGAAACTCTTTTTTTTTTTAAATACGCTGTGCAGTACTTTTGGGGACTCCTATGCTCTGCTGAATTCCGTGTACTGAGATACTTGGGTCTTCTTCAACTGCTTGCGGGACTTCGGCCTCGTAGGGCATTACGGGTCTTCCCTCGCTAACCATTTGACTAGGGAATCGACTCTATGATAATGACCGATGCACATTAATAAATACTCGATGATCGGGATAACGCTCAGCATTTGGGCATCTCTCACGATACATTCTTGCTGCAGCATTGGCGTTGCATAAGCATTCTCCATAAATGAGATGCATGTTGGCGTATTCCTGTGCGGTGTGTCGAGATGGCATGATAACAGACTACACAAAACACGGGATTATGATTAAAAAAAAGTCCGGGGTCATCAGAAACAGTGCAGATATATTCAAATCACAATGCAAATCAAGTCCAATAAACAAAGCCACAGTTGTAAGTACGAATTAGTCAATACAAATACTGAAGTATTGCACAATTTACCTAACGCATCCCTGTTTCGCCAGAGTGGCGTATCTATCTGTCAGACGAAATGATGGGCCAATCCGTCTCGCTCTTAGATAAAAGTAGCGTCACTATCTATCTCGCTCACACTTAACAAAATAGCGTCACCATCTGTCTCGCTCGCACTAGTCAAATAACGTCACTCTTCGTCTCAATCGAACTTGTATGAAATCCGGCTTCATTAAAAAAAAATGTTTTTTCTCAATTAAGAAGTAGCAATTAGTAAGTGGCATACCATTTTGAAATCCAGACTAAACGCGCCATCTTTTAATGTTACTTGCCAGAATAGTGTAGTACATTTTTTTACACTACACGCGGTTAAAGTTGAGTTATGTAATAATTTTGAATCCAATGTTGGGTAAAATCTAACATTTTATTTAAAACTGAGGTAGTTATGTTTCATCTTTTAACTGTAATTTACAGAAGGATTATTCATGGTATCGTCACAGAAAAAAAACTGACGAAAAGTTATTATTTGTAGTCACAGGACTTGAAAGATCATCACAAGGTGTCACTTTTTGAAATTTATTTTTGAATCCATAAAATTTGAAAAGTACATGACCAAGATTTTTTTAAATATTATTCTAATAACTGTCACGACCTGGCCTATTGCCAGTTTTCGGCTTGACGTTGATTTCTGGGACACCCTGTATATATATATATATATATATATATATATATATATATATATATATATATATATATATATATATATATATATATATATATATATATTTATATTGTTTTGAGCAACCATTGTTTCAATATGTTTACTAATTTACGCCAAGTATCGGTCTTATCAATCCAAGAAATTATTCAGTCTAAATAAAAAAAAACGGTGAAAAAGGTGTCATGGGACACCAGGTAGCAACGAAGTTCGTTCGGATAAAATAGAAGCAAAATTTGCAGAAACAATCCGAAAATAAACGTGTTCATTTACGAGTAAAATTAATTTATAATGTGAGTATACACCACGTGCTCAGACAAGAATTTCATGAATATGTCATGGCAGAAGGAGAAAGAAAAAGAATAAGAATGACGCTGGCGCATTGCTTGTACATGAATTCATGGGTGTATATGCATTGGCGTGGCGGAGTGGGATCAGAAAGAGAAGGGATGAGAGAAGGAAAAGAAAGAGGTAGAAAGAGAAAGGTATTGTATGCTACTCCCTTGTGTTGTGTTAGTCCCTTTCTTACGGTTTTACGGTAGCTGCACATTAATCTATTTCGCCCGAGTTTTTATCGTACTCTGTGAGTTTTCACATTGGCGGTTTTAAATCGTTCAAAATCAACATTTTCATCTGTTCTGTTGAAAAGAAACTAGACCTAGATGTTACTATGAATCGCGAACCAATTATTGCATTGCGATTAATTTATCGCCATAGGAAAAAAAAGACGCAATTGTATTCATTGGGTTCATCCAATGAATGAGAGACGTGAGGAAGTTGGGACGTTTTACATTATATTTGAAGATCTGAGAAGTGATGACCGAAAGTTTTTTAACTATTTTCGTATGTCAGTTGACGCTTTCGATGAATTGCACGCGAAACTGTTCTTTAACGGCAAAACACGCAGTTCAGAAATTGAATACAATCTGTTGAATTGCTGGCTATGACTTAATAGACAAACTGAAATCGAACACAAACAAGCGGTATGCACTAGACAACTCCCTCACAACTCACGACTAAAAACCATCCAATGTGAAAGCGTGCATTTGGTCAAGTAGGCCACTGAGCTGAACAGATGATACGGTTCCGTGTGACTCCAGTGGCAATGAGCGGTTGCAATAAGGCTAAAAACCATGCCCATGTTGTTATCGTACACTTTATTAGCAGCTTTTCACTTTGAAAACCTGCTTATTAAAATAGGTGCTATTGGCAAAGTTGGACCTAGGACCAAGATAGTTTTTCGTTTCATAACTTTTTATGATGCTTGGCACCAAAAACTCAATTTCATATATCTCTCTCTCTCTCTCTATATATATATAAATATATATATATATATATATATATATATATATATATATATATATATATATATATATATATATATATATATATATTTATATATATATGTATATATATATATATATATATATATATATATATATATATATATATATATATATATATATATATAAATATATATATATATATATATATATATATATATATATATATATATATATATATATATATATATTAGTCTGCTATCAAGACTTATGATGAATTTAAGTACGGCTGTTGATGCTAGCAATAACTGGAAAGTTTATTAAAACACATAATTACATACATTAAACCTATTCAATACATTATAACATTACCTGAATCAACAAACAAGTACATTAATTCACAAATAAATATGTTTGTTTTCAACAAATATACAATTTATGGCAGTGTCAAATTTATACAATTGAAAATGAACAGTAGTCAAGGTATCTGGATATGATGACCTGATAAATCTTTGAGGAACCTCGCAACCCTGATCCGCTCAGTCGACTGCACTGAGCGCATCGTTAAGTTGGACGAAACTCCAAACTAACATTCCCCCTCCCCCACCAAACTGGTGTAAATTATATTCGGGAGCAGGACAGTAAGGGATCATTTTACTTGCATGGAAAATATTTGATTGCTTTCTTTTGAAACCCGAGTCTATAATGTATAGTAAATTTGAAATTTTCTTTTTTTATTTTAAAAGGACCCATTCTGATTGGATCTAGCTTGTTCCGGTTTAGGCGACTTGAGTTTTGGATATATATGAGGTCTCCCTCTTCATATGTTATTATTTTCGTATTCTTGTCATAATAAATTTTGTTTCGATCATGAACTTTTCTTGAATTCAAGAATGCTATTTCTCTGTTTTCTTTTAAGTTTTCTAAGTTATTTTTGTTTAACTCAGGTGGTAAGAAAGAATTTTCAATTCCGTTTAAAAGATAACTAGGCGTAAATTTCGTGGTGCTATGAACAGTGTTATTATAGTTTTCAATGCACTGCTCGGCTATAATACTCCACGGTCGGTGTCTATTCTCCGAAATTTTACATCTAATTGAATTTACTAAAGTTTGATTTGTGCGCTCGTTTTGTCCATTTGAGAAAGGGCAATCTACAGCTGTAAATATGTATTTTATATTTTCTGATTTTAAGAATTTCTTGAATTGGTTTGAGGTTATGCCGGATTATTGGTCCGTTAAAATTAAATTTATCTTATTTTTGTTTTGAATTTTTTTCATTAAATTAATAAAATCTTTTGCAGTTTGGGTTTTTGATGTTATTGCGAAAGCGTAGTTTGTAAAATGATTTATTATCAAGTGTAAATATCTTTTTGATGATTTATTTCCTCCTATTGTATCAAGAGATACTATCTGGAATGGCTCCGAAGCTGGGCCTAGTTGGGACAGGGGTTGTTTTAAATTTCCAAATCTTGTTTTATTTTTTATGCATGTTTCACATGTTCAACAAATAAGTTTTATATGTTTGTGCATATTTGTAAAGTAATATGTTGGTGTCAAAGTTAGTGTTAATTGTTTTACACCTATGAGGCTGTTACTGTGTATATTTTTCATTAGTTTAATACCGAAGTCCTCTGTAATCAAAATTTTTTTTTTAATTTAAGGTTTCATAATAAATATTATTTTCAGTTTCGAATTTTTCATTTTCTTTTTGTAATTGTTTTTGGTTATTTACTACGTCATCTAGCGAAACAAATTTTACTATTTGGATAGTAGATTCAGTATTAACGTTATTTTCTAAAACCGGGTTACGTGAAAGAGCATCTGCTTCTGTATTCTTTTCTCCAGGGTTATATATTATGTTAAAATCGTAGTTTGATATATAATTTAATATTGTTAATAATTCAGGGTCCTGACTTTTTTTTATATTGAAATTTTCAAGAGGTTTATGATCAGAAAAGATGGTAAATGTATGACCCATTAGGTAGTACTGCCAATATAATATCGATTCTTTTATTGCCAGACATTCCAGGAATATTGCACGTTCATTGTTTTGTGATTTTTTTAATTTCTTTGAAAAGAAAAATACTGGTTCCAGTAAATTATCTTTTTGAGGTTGTTTAAGGATCGCTCCTACTCCTTCTTTTGACGCATCTGTAAAAATGTATATTAGAAGTTTCGGATCGAAGATCGCTAGTATTGGTTCTGAGCTTAGATAATTTTTTATTTTATTAAAACTTTCTTCGCATTTCCGTGACCACTCAAATTTTACGTTTTTTCTAAGTAAATTGTGAAAAGGCTCTAGTATTATTGTTGCATTTGAGTAGTGTACTTACAGGGGTTCTGGGACAGCTCGATGGCATGTCCCTAAATTTTCATGGACACTCTCGATGACCCCACCCTCAGGTTCTTGTAGAATACCGCAGAAGAAGTAAAACCCAAGAAGTCTTAAGCAGAAGAAGTAAAAGAAGTGTAGTCAATGACCAGAAGAGGTTGTAGAAAAGCAAGAAGTCTTCCGTGAAAGAAGTCCATTGTCAATGATCAGAAGAAGTAGTAGAAAAAAAAGTCCGTACGAAAGAAGTGACGTGTCCGAGAAAGAAGAAGAAGAAGAAAAAAAATGGCGGTAAATAGTGCCGTAAATGCTATCTGGAAGGAGCGTAGGTATCAGGATATCAGGAGAGAGCGAAGAGATATCGGTATCGGAATTTCTGCATGCATAGATGCACGAACATGTAATGTGGGTTGCATAAAGCACAATGAAAAAAAAAGTCGTCGTCATATAAACATTTGGTATAGTGATATAAAAGAGATTGTTTGTTTGGAAGCGAGCTTCAATTCTTCTCGTGGTACACGCTGAATAGGAGGTGTTCTCAGAAGCCGAGCCTAGCCTAGCCTAGCCTGTTTAAAATTGTTACATAAAAAGTAGAAAAAATGGTTATACCTGTTAGATATGTTTGTCCAAAGTGTCGAGGTGAAACGGATATACCGAATATATATATTTGCATGGCTTGTTCGTTTTCAGATTATTGTAAGTACGCAAGCTATATTTATTCTTATGTTTCCCTGAGAGGTCACCTAAGCATAGGCTTTTATCTATATCAGTTATTTATTTTTCTATTTATTCGTAGATTAGTATTCATTTTATCTTCCTCGTTTGTGGAACCTTCCTACGTGTGCGTTATTTTTGATGGAGTATGTCTAGTGTACTTAATTTATTTAAATGTTGTCCGTAGTCTCATACAAAATTGTGAAGAAAAGGAGATGTATGGAAGTGGATACGATATCCATACCGAAAATGGTTAAAATCACCCAATTAAATCTCGGTAGGGCTCGCAAGGCTCACGACATGCTGTACGCCGATGTTTTGAGGAAAAACGTAGATCTTGTCATCATACCTGAGCCTAACATGAAGATCGCAGGAACATCGAGGTGGATTGTAGACACAGCCACAGATGTAGCGATATGGGTTTTTAACAAGGAGTTGGAAATAGAGGGGGTGATGAAACGGAAGGGTTTCATTAGAGTAAAAATCAACGGTATGATGATCTATGCAATCTATATCTCCCCAAAAGTAGGTCTAGTCAGGTTCCGGGAGTTTATCGACGAACTATTCACGGACGCAAGGCTACATAGGGAGTACGCGATAGTGGCGGGAGATATAAATGCGAAATCGCCCTTATGGGGATCGCCCACAGAGGATGAAAGAGGGCGGTACGTAGCAGACTGGATGGCCCAACTTGATTGGATCGCTTTCAACGACCCACAGCCAACCTTTATCCGAGGCAACACAAGAACGCACATAGATGTGACAATGGGCTCAGACAGGATGGGCAGGATGATAAGGGGTTGGCGAGCGGAACCTGTTAACCCTTTCACGCATCACGCAGTCATAAAGTATGAAGTTTGTACTCCGCTTCATAAAGTGGGCTCTGCAAGTAGGAGGTGTACTTTCGCTCTGCAATTAGGGGTTTTTGAGGCGGGATTGGAAGGGATCGAAGACGGAGCGGATGCAGTTGCGACATACAAAGAAATCATGAAGGTGTTTAAGGATTTAAACAAAAAGACGGAGGACAGAGGCGATGGGAAGAAACCTTACTGGTGGCCAGAAGAAATAGGGGAAATAAGGAACGAATTCAAGAAACGGAGAAGGGAAATTACTAGAGCAAACGGCAGACGAAACGCGGATGCTAACACGATACAGCGAAAAGTGGAGGAAATGAAACAGCAGAGAAACCTGCTTAAAGAAAAGATAGATAAAGAAAAACAGAAAAGTTGGAAAGAAGTTTTAGATGACCTGGAGAACGACATCTGGGGGGAGGGTTATAGAATAGTCACCCGACGCTTCAGAGTAGAAGGAACGCCGTACAAGTTACCGAAGACAAAGACAAGGGACATAGTAAGATCCCTCTTCCCAGTCGCCACGTAAGTTGCACAAAGAGCTGTAGTAGTGGAAGCAGTCCCCTTGTTCGATGAGGCAGAACTGAGGAGCTGCAGACCAAATAAAAACGGGTAGAGCTCCAGGGCCTGACAGAATAACAGGAGAAGCAGCAAAGGCACTGATAAGGAAAAGACCAGATCTGATGCTGCAAATATGCAATGATCTGCTGAATACACAGAAGTTGATCCCAGATTGGAAGACCGCCAACCTAATACTCATACCCAAGCCAGGTAGAGATCCTGGTTTGCCGAGCGGCTACAGACCGATATGTCTGTTGAGCGTGATCGGTAAGGTATATGAGAGGATGCTGCTGAACAGGATCCAGGAAGAATTGGAAGAACGGAGAACGTTCTCGAGGCACCAACACGGTTCCAGGAAAGGCCACTCGACAATTTCCGCGGCTATGGAATTTAAAAAAATCATGAAAGAATCACCTATGAAGTGGATAGTGATAATAACGGTAGACATCAAAAATGCCTTCAACACGGCAAAATGGGACAAAATAGTGGAGACCACGGAGGAATAAGGAATGAGTGATTACCTGGTGAATTCGATAAAGGACTATCTGAAGGATAGGCAAATCAGAATAAATGGAGAAGTGCTTAAGTGCTACATGGGTGTTCCGCAGGGGTCGTTTTTGGGCCCCACCCTGTGGAACATCATGTATGATGGAGTACTCCGCATCAATTACCCCCAGGGAGTCACGCCAGTTGCATATGCAGATGACCTATCGCTGGTCATCGAGGCTGAGGAGAGGGACGGCGTGATAAATAAGGCGCAGAGGGCATACGACCAGGCGGCAACGTGGCTGAGGGAACAGGGCTTGCAGGTAGAAACTGGGAAGACTGCAGCATTGCTTCTGAAAGGTCTTAGAAATGTCGCAGGACTGATGCTGACACTTGGGGAGAGAGCGGTGGCCACCTCCAAGCAAATAAAGTACCTTGGTATAACACTGGACAGAAACCTGAGGTTCGGGTCGCATGTGACAAGTGCAGTTAAAAAGGTAGGAAAGAAAACAGAAGCATTGAGGAAGCTCACGCCAAACATCGGAGGACCTAGCTACCAGCGAAGAAAGCTACTATCAGCAGTAGCACACGGCACCGCGTTGTACGCAGCTGCCGTTTGGAGAGAAGTTGTGAAGGTCAAGAAATACAGAGAAATACTAATAAGGGCACAGAGGCAGATGCTACTCCGTGTCATCAGTGGATACAGGACGGTATCGGCAGAGGCGACCCAGGTGATAGCTGCGACCCCACCCCTGGACCTATTAGTAGAAGAGAGGAGATTCATATATAATGTCGGTAACGGACACCTACCGGGGGTTAGAAGGATGGCTAGGAAAAGAGTGTGGAGAAATTGGCAGAGGAGATGGGAAGCGGATACCGGCGTGGCCAAATGGACGAAAAGACTGATAAAACATGGAGAACCGTGGTTGACCTGCCAACACAAGAGAGTAATCTACTTCTTTACCCAGTTTTTGACCGAGCATGGATCCTTCGGGGTACACACCAGGAGGATAGGAAAGACCGGAGATCTGTGCAGCAGGTGCTCAGAAATAGACTCCGCGGAGCATACAATTTTCAAGTGTAGGAGGTGGCGACAAATGAGAGAGGATACGTGGAGAAGATCAAATGCGGTTCCGAATGCCTACTCTATTATTAGGAGAATGCTGGAAAATAAGGAAACATGGAATATACTCTTTGAATACATAGTGGAAGTCATGAAAAAGAAAGAACTGGAGGACAGACAGGCGAAAGATGACGCAAATTTCACGAGGTGAATAGGAAAGGGTGCCACAGGACGATGGTAGAGGTAACAAACCTAGCTCCGTTTCTGTGATGCCAGGAAGGAGGCCAAGACGCCAATCTTCTGACCAACTATGCAGAGGGCGTGCCTGGTAAGAGAGGATTGTAAGGAAATAACAAAACATATTCCTTCCAGTTATTGGAGCAAAGAAAAAAAATAATTTGATAAGAAATATGGAAAACATATATCTTTCTTTTTTTTTATATTCATAATACATCAGTCACATTTATCCAACTATTATGTTTAGAACTAAATCCCAACCATTTGACTAAAACTTTATTCTTCTTCTTTTTCAATACTTTTTCTACCAGATAAGCATCAGGATATGTAACTTTTTGTAATTCTTCAGTACAGAATCCTCCTTCAATATCTTTGTTGTTGTCATCTTTGTAGAATTCTTTTCCTAGATCAGTTTGTAGGTTCATTGGTTTTTGTTCCTTGAAAATTTTTGCCATATTTTTTGTAATTTCTAGTCCATTTTTTGATTCAAGTGGTAATGCCCAAGCAAATTCAGAGAAGCAATTTATAACATTAAGAATATATTTGAATCCTTTGTTTTCTTTGGAGTAAGGAATCATTTCAACCAAGTCTTGAAATAAATCATTCAGAGATTTCAGTATAAAACGACGTCTCTTGAAATTAATACGACCTGGTTTATGAAGTTCGTTAACAATTTGTCGCTTGGTATTTTTGAGAAAATTTTGATTTTTCATTCTACAATTCCTGCTTCTCGGAGTTCTTCAATTATACTAACAATTTCATTAGTGTGACTTGTGCTCCCTGCCTGCTGAGATGCTAACAATAAACGTAGTCGATCACATAATTCGTTAGGATCATTCCAATGAATCAACTCCTTAGGTATATTATTCACTTCTTTCATTAAACCACCACCACCCAATGAAAGAGATCGATTTGAATTTTCAACAATTAGGGGAGCTATAATTTTTTTGTATTTTGGAAGTCTACTCCCATCGATTTGTTGATTAGCTCTATAATATCGTCTATGTGCATTTGTTCTAAGAATCATATCTTTGTAATCTTTCGAATCGTTTGAAGTGTAATTATGTGGTGCTTTTCTGAATAATGATTCGTAAAGTCCTTTTGTTCCCTTGTAAGTTTTATTATTCAAAACGAGATTTGTGCCATTAATATAAATTTTAGAATCTCCAATTAGAAATGAAACAGTTTCTAAATCATGTGAATTCCATATTTATGATCAGAAATTTCATTGTCCTTATCCTTTAATGATTCGAAAATATATTTTCTGGGTAATGGATCATATTGTTCGAGGTATTCTTCGAATGAAGGGAGAGCGATACAACATTTCGATTATCTCAGCGCATGCACCAACGGGAGAGAAGGATGAAGATATCAAGGATGACTTCTACGATGCCCTAGAAAGAGAGATAGATACGATGCCCAAACATAATATGCGCATACTCTGCGGGGACTTTAATGCTAAAATAGGTAAAGAACCTAGCCTATACCCCACAATAGGTAAACACAGCCTACACAATATATCCAACGACAATGGTTTAAGACTCACAGAAACTGCAGCAGCTATTAATATGCTAATAAAGTCAACCATGTTTCCGCATAAAGACATCCATAAGCAAACCTGGGTCTCAAACGACCATATTACGCGCAACCAAATTGACCACATCATTGTAGATGCCCGTCATGGTAACAATATTATAGACGTAAGAAGACTGAGAGGAATAGACGGAGACACAGATCATTACTTGGTCAGAGCAAAAGTCAAATCCAGAATATCTAGCCACAAATACAATCAAACAACAATAAACCCACAATGGAACATGGACGAAATACAGAATGCAGAGAAACAACAAAACTATAGAGAACAACTTGAACAAACCTTGAACTCTGAAAGAGAATACAATGATATAGAACAGCTATGGGAAGCGACTGCCGAAGTAATAACCAAGACAGCTGACAAGATCTTTGGAAGGAGTAAGCAGAAGAGGGCAAAAACATGGTATGACGAGGAATGTCGAAAACAACTGAAAAAAAGACAAACAGTAAGAAATACTTGGATACAACTGCAAACAGACCAAAGTAAAAAGGAATATGACGACTGCCGAAAAGAAACAAGAAAAATAATACGCACAAAGAAAAGAAACTACGAACAACAAAAATATGAAACTATGGAGAGAGACCGGCCCAAACCAGGCTCCAGAGAATTCTATAAAGCAGTTTCCTCTGAGAAAAGAGGGCATAGAACCAATTCCATCCATACACTGAGAGACAACCAAGGCCGCATGATAATCGACGGTAAGGAAATAACTGAAGAATGGGAAAAGTATTGTGTGAGACAATGTTCAACTAACACTATCTTCGACAAGTCCATATAGGTCGCACTAAGCAAAACGTAAAAAGTACCAAGACTCACCCTTTCTAGTGTTCTTCTACTTGTAAATTTCTTCTTGAGGGGTACCCCGAGTTGAGCACACCTTTTTTGTCTGTAATTCGGCACTCCGATCAATCAATCACTAAATTATTAATAAGTATGTATACTGAAGCGAGGTTCACAAAGCGAATTCTCGAACCACACTGTCCGTGATCTGGCAAGCTTTACGTTGCATTGCGACCAACAAAATATGTGACAACAAAAAAAAAGAAAATAAATATTCTCCACATTTTTTAACGAATCTAGCTCGTTTCAATGAAAACCGAACATACCGCTCACCAAAAATATACCAAAATATTTTTTTTTCAAATGAACAACAAAGAATTTTCCAAATAAGTGATACCAAGACTAAAATTATAAATTAAACAAAATTTCTATTTTCTATTAGGTAGGGGGCATAGTTTTACAACTGGACGTTTGATTAACCCCTCAGTTGTCCGAACAGTAGCCACTCGGCATACACCGTCTTGACCAAGATGAATTTCTGATATTCGACCTAATTTCCATTTCAAAGGTGGAGTATTATTGTCGCGAATTAAAACTAATCTACCGACTGTTATTCCAGATTTTCCATGTTCATTCCACTTGCCCCGTTGCATAAGCGAGTGAAGATATTCATTATGCCAGCGTTGCCAAAAATGTTGTTGCATTCTTTGAAGAAGCTGCCAACGATTGAATCGATTACAATTAAGCTGACTCAAGTCCGGATCTGGAATAGCTGTTAATGGTTCTAGGGTGAGAAAATGGCCAGGCGTTAATACGTCTAGGTCATTTGGATCAGAACTTATTTCGAAAAGAGGTCGGGAATTCAAAATTGATTCTATGAAAACAAGAACTGTATAAAACTCTTCGTAAGTGAGAATTTGATTACCGACAACACGCATTAAATGAGATTTAACAGACTTTATGGCACTCTCCCACAATCCTCCGAAATGAGGCGAGGAAAGGTGGATTGAAATGCCAATTTATTTTTTCCTTTTCTAACACTTCTGTCATGATGCTTTGGAAATATCTATTAGCTCCTATAAAGTTCGTACCACAGTCACTATAGACATCAGAACAACGACCTCGACGTGCGATAAATCGACGAAAAGCGGCTAAAAAGCATTCAGTTGATAACTCCGAAAGATAGCTCTAAATGAACTGCTTTTGTGGCACAACAAACAAATAAACAAAGATACGATTTAAAAGATTTTGCCCCTCTAGATTTTCCTAATGTTACTAGGAAAGGTCCACCAAAATCACAACCAACATGAGAAAAGGGCTTTATTTGTGACACACGGAACGAGGGTAAATTTCCCATGATCGGTTGTACCGATTTAGGATTAACCTTGAAACAAACGATAACAATTAGCGATTACTCGACGAATGGCTCTTCGTGGAGATAGGATCCAAAATTGTTGACTTATTAAGAACTGTAACGTTCTTAAACCTGGATGGCAGTACCTTTCATGAAAATATTGAATTAATAACTCTGTTAATCTATGTTTTTGAGGCAACAAAAAAAAGGAAATTTTTTGATCATATTTTAATTTCGAAATTGATGAGTCTAACCACCCACCCGCAAATGTTTATTTTCATCTAGAAATGGGCATAGCTTTTCTCAAGGGTTTTTTAACTGATGATCCCTTTTCTAAACGAGAAAATTTCTTCGGAAAAAACATCATGTTGCACAATACGGACAATCACTAAAAGTGAGTGTCTTAAATCTTTTGAGCGAACATATGAATTTCCGTCGGTAGGAATATTCAAGAAACAAAATTTTTCGATGTGAAATTTTAGAAACAAAGGTTTAAAACAATAAACCATAATTCGCTGAACTTTTCCAGAGAAGAAAATTTATTAAGTAACAAATATGACAATATTAACATCCACGCCGACAGTTAGCGTACAACGTCGCTCTTCGGATAATGCTTCTTCACAATGAGGATTGGAATCTGTAGAAACTAGGTATCAATGGAGAAGATAGCCAACAGGGCCCCGCCCACCATAAGGAATTAATAAGAAGCTCTGAAGGCAAAGCACCTTTCGATGCAAGGTCAGCTGGGTTTTCTCTACCAGCCACATGATGCCAATGAGCAGGATTCACTTGCTCCTGAATGTGAGCCACACGATTACCAACAAATGTAGACCAACGATAAAGAGTAGATCTGATCCCAGTCCAAACAAACTTTAGAATCGGACCAGGCAAAAGTTTTTTCTATCTGAATGTGGTTTTTGTAAGTGGAAAAAACGAATGTTATGAGATCTGCTAGTAAAACTGCTGCACATAATTCCAATCGGGAATTGATACTCGTTTGAGAGGGGTATATACTCTTGATTTTTGCAGAAATAATAAAAACGTTGAAACGACTTATGGACTCTTGGAAACGCATATAAATAACAGCTGCATATCCCACGTTCACTAGCATCACAGAAACCATGAATCTCGCCACACATACCCCGTTTGCAAGAGCAATGTGACGTGGTATTTCTAAACTAGACAAACAAATGTAATTCTGATTTATATAACCTCCATTTTTGTTCGACTTCTTCTGGTACAATTTCATCCCAACCAATACCTAATGTCCACAGGTATTGCATAAGATGCTTAGCAAAAAATGTTAATGGAGTTAAAAAGCCAAGAGGATCGAAAAATTCGAGCTAATTCGGATAAAATACTTCGTTTTAGTACATTTATTCGATATAATATTGACATTGTATGAAAAAGTATCTTTATTTGGATCCAATACATACCCAAAATTTTGATAGTTAGTATTTCCATCAAAGTTTATAGGTATTTGGCGAGAAATATCTGGAATAGTTTTCTAAAAGAGAGGGCATGTTACTAACCCACTTGCGGAGTTCAAATCCGCCGCAAGCTAACAAATCGATGAGTTGCCGAATCTTATTACTAGCTTCACTTTCAGATTCAGCCCCACCAAATGAATCATCCACATATGTTCTTCTTCGAGAACTTTTAGTGCTAAAGGAAAACGATGACCTTCATCTTTTACAAAGCTGATTGAAGTGTTCTAAGTGCCAAGAATGGAGACGCTTTTACGCCATAGGTCACAGTATTAAGGACGAATTCCTGAATAGGTTCTTGTATCGAAAATCTCCAAAAACTTCGTTGAAAGGAACGATGATTTGGGATGATCAGAATCTGGGCGATATATTTGACGAACGTCCGCTGAAAAAACTATTGAGTGCGTTCGAACGAAGAAGTAACGCCCCAATATCTGTCTGTAACTTTGGGCTGGTCAACAAAGTGTCATTAAGAGATTTTCCATTGGGAAGATTTCATCGATGCATCAAAACTACACGAAACTTCGTTACGTTGGATTCCGTTCTTACGACACAATGATGTGGTATAAAATATGCTTTAGAAGAATTTATTGACATCGAAGCCGATGACATATGGCCGGAGTCTAAATAATTCTTGCATAAAGTTTGCATACTGCTTCTTAAGTTCAAGATTTTGGGAAAGTCGATTCTCTAGCATCTTAAATCTACGCAGAGCAATATCACGAGAATTTCCTAATTCTGGCGTCGAACTTGGGTGAAAAAGCAATGACACGACATAACGACCGATCAGGATTTCGGTAGGTTGTACCACTATAAAAACCTTCACACCTTGTATCTTCAGGGGATAACCTTGTGGTATTTGAGACATTTTCTTAATTCCCAAAATTCTTTCAAAGTATGATCCAACGATTCCTCATCTATACCAGAAAATTACCAAAAGACGTAACAAATGAATTTATTTTTGGAAATTAGAGTTGATTCACACCGAATCTGACCAGTTAATATCCATCCAAAACGAGTGTTAAGTGCTATTGGCTCATGTGACCCACCTTCTATTTTACCATTGCATACAATCTGAGCAAATATGTCCGCAGATAACAGCATATCTATGGGTTTTGATTTATAAAATTGAGGATCAGCAAGAGTCAAATTTCGTAATGTGTGGCCATGATTCCGGCGAGAACGAAAACGTGGGCATGTCACAACAAATTTTAGGTAGAATGAAGGCCTCTACTGAAAAACTGGGGACCTTTCGATATGAGCCGAACTAATAGTACACCTTACTTTACCTTTCCGGTTTGACAGCAGCAAAAGAATTTCCAATTCCATTGACAACATGTACCATAGGAACATAATGCAAAACCTAACTTTCTAATGCACTTCTCTGTAATAAAACATGCTTGACTTCCATTATCTATAAGCGCACGAATTTATAGAGAATTGTCCAATGAATTTAGTACATAAATATCCTCAGTTGAAAAAAGAAAAGTGAATTTAGAACCCGAGGAACTATTTGTAGTCAAGCTTGACATAAGTCCACCATTAGTGGAAGTTGAATACGAAATGTCATTGACGGATAATGAAAGTGCAAGATTATAATTGGAACTGTTAGCATCAGTTTGTATTTTGTCAAAATGTAATAATGTATGATGAGAACTCTTACAATGTCTACAACGTGATGAACTAGTACAATTTTTTCAAAATTATGTGATGGTTTTAAACAATTTAGACACAATTTATTATTCTTCACCATTAGAAATCTGTTATATGGTGTTTTATCAAGAAAAATAGGACACTTAAAATGAATATGATTATTTTTGCCAAACAAACAACTATTGTCCATATGAACCCCACCATTACTGGATACAATTAAAGATTTAACAATTAGATATTAACATTTTTTATTGAATTTGATATGAACCACTTTGTTTGATCGAGGAAATACCAATATTTTTACCAAAGTCTACAGTTTCCAACGCTTGCACTGATGCGTAAAAACAGGTTTAATTGTTCATAAGAGGGCAAACTCAATATTACTATTTTCTATTTCGAAAACGAGTACGTGATTTTAAACTCAATTTTGTCCAATAAAATATTGAATAAAGGAAAACACGCATTGATTTACTAGAAATCCTAAACTACCAAGTGCAGCTAAATTTTCTGAAAAGTATTCAGTAATTGACGTAACATATTACATTTTCTTTCTCGACTTTCGGAAAGTCAATGATCTTCCTCCAATAGAAAGTAGCTAATAGGCGTTGTCATTATATAGCGTTTTCGTAAATTTTTCAAAAGCTATAGCATAATTATCATTCGAAAGAGGCACTCCCTTCACTATCGCTAATGCTTCTCCAGATAAACAGCTGTTCAAGTATTGAAATTTTTCAATTCCTGTTAGTGCGTTATTTTCATCAATTAATGTAGAAAATAAATCAAGAAAATTTTGCCAAGTGCTTAAATCATGCACCACAGAAAGAAGGAAGTGAAATTTTAGGTAACTTTGGCATTAGACGCATTATTGTGAAAAGATCGATTAGATTCATTCAAAGGATCTCTGGGAATTTCGAATTATATTATAATGGATGGTTTTAATTTTCAAAATATTTTCTATCTATCTTCGAATCTATTCGGTTTTCCACTTCTATTAACTCAGGATCTTCACTAAGGACTCAAAGTACTTATAATTTTTGATTGAAAACTTTCAAAATGTTTTATAATTCGACTCTAAACTCGGAAAACGTACCCTGAATGGGGTATACTGAGTAGGATCATTTTCAGCATCTAAGGCAATAGTTAAAATAATCATTAATTCGATGGATTGCAACATCACGAGCTGTTTTGTGTTGCGCCAATCTTTGTTCTCGCGATTTTGCAGTGGCATTTTTACGATCAATTATTATCAAAATACAGTTTAATTGATATGAGAAACTAATATATTTATTTAATTAAAAGTGTATTACACGAAATACGAATCAAATTTCGAGAAATTACTCAATGAAGAAATTACAGTTATTCCCTCTGCAAATTGATAGACTCTTTTGTAGTCGAAGATTATTCGTACGACCACTGAGAGTGAGAGGTTAATTACGAACGACAATATGAAAGGAAATTCGAAAAATGATCGCGCAAGTGTTACCCCACTCTGTCCAATAATCAACAGCGGGATTAATGGCTTGGCGTTTACTAGAATCAAACGATTTTACCTTACTTTCAATCACAAAAAACGTGTAGACAAATAACGATAAGGAATACTTTAAATTACAGAAAATATGTTGGTATATTTTTAATGAAATCTACGTTCTAGCGATATTAAATGACGATAAATTTAACAAAATTAGAAAGGATGAATAACGAAAAAATCCGGGCTCGATTGACCAAAAAATGTGTGAGAACAATGTTCAACTAACACTATCTTCGACAAGTCCATATAGGTCGCACTAAGCAAAACGTAAAAAGTACCAAGACTCACCCTTTCTAGTGTTCTTCTACTTGTAAATTTCTTCTTGAGGGGTACCCCGAGTTGAGCACACCTTTTTTGTCTGTAATTCGGCACTCCGATCAATCAATCACTAAATTATTAATAAGTATGTATACTGAAGCGAGGTTCACAAAGCGAATTCTCGAACCACACTGTCCGTGATCTGGCAAGCTTTACGTTGCATTGCGACCAACAAAATATGTGACAACAAAAAAAAAGAAAATAAATATTCTCCACATTTTTTAACGAATCTAGCTCGTTTCAATGAAAACCGAACAAGTATTTTAGAGACCTTCTAAACATCATACAGGAAGAACAGCACAAAGAAGAGATCTATATCACAGCGGACGTGCCCGTCAAAAATCCCTCCTTTGAAGAAACCCAAAAGGCCTTAAATAAGCTGAAAAATCACAAAGCGCCGGGCACGGACGAGATACCAGCAGAACTTCTGAAATATGGGGGAGACGCACTACATCGCCAAATCCACCAGCTAATAACGCACATATGGTTAGAAGAAAGGATACCAGCACGATGGAAGGAAAACATAATAGTGCCCATCCACAAAAAAGGGGACAAAACAAGATGCGCGAATTATAGAGAAATCTCACTCCTAAACACGGCATATAAAACCCTCTCAAACATCATTCTTGGTAAACTAATCCCTTATGCTGAAAATGTCCTAGGCGAATATCAAGCCGGGTTTAGGGCAAACAGATCAACAATAGATCAATTATTCACGTTGAGTTAACTTCTAGAAAAGGGATGGGAGTATAACAGACCCATACACAATTTTTTCATAGACTTTCGATAGGCGTATGATAGCGTAGAAAGAAGCCAAGTATGGAATGCCATGGCGGAGTTCTCAATACCAAAGAAACTCATTCGGAGGACCAAAGTCTGTATGGAGGGTGGAATATCAAAAGTACGTGTAAATAACAAACTGTCTGGCAGCTTTGAAATCATTAGTGGACTTAAACAGGGTGATGCGTTATCTCCACTACTTTTTAACCTTGTATTAGAGAAAGCCATGAGGTCGGCCGAAATAAAAACAGAATTGCTATCAGCTCAAGGCCCCAAGCTGTTACTCGCATATGCAGATGACATAGATCTCGTTGGAGACTCCATCCTATCCACGAAAGACATTTTCAACAAGGTGGAAAGAGCAACAAGTGAAGTAGGGCTGAAGATTAATGAAGAGAAGAGAAATATATGTGTATAAATAGAACGACACAAAGAGACAGAATAGGACAAAATGTGACGATCAACACCTTTAATTTCGAAAGAGTACAACGTTTTAAGTATCTGGGGCCGTAATCACAGCGGACAACGATGTTACCGAAGAAATAAAAGACAGAATCCAATCTGCAAACCGCTGTCTATTTGCACTGAATAAGCTCATAAAATCAAAAAATCTCACAAGAAGTTCAAAGATCAAAATCTATAAATCCATCGTCAGACCTGTAATAACGTACGGATGCGAAACATGGACCATGGCCAAAGCAAACGAAGAAAAGCTCAGACGCTTTGAACGAAAAATACTTAGAAAAATTTTCGGACCTCACCATGACATCACCACAAACCAGTATAAGATCAGAACCAATATCGAATTAAAAGCACTCTACAACGACGCCGATATTGTCCAAGAAATTAAATCACAGCGACTAAGATGGGCAGGCCACGTGCACAGAATGCATAACGAAAGACTCGTAAAACTGGTATGGGAGGAGATTCCCACAGGTAAAAGACCACTCGGACGTCCCAGAATGCGATGGAGAGACAACATACAAGCAGATCTCCGGAAAATGAACATTCCATTTGACCCTAGGTTGATGGAAGACCGAACAAATTGGAAAAAAGTTGTACAGTCAGCCAAGACCCACCCAGGGTTGTAGCGCTACGTGATGATGATGATTCTTCTAAGGCTCCTTGATTAATTTTCTTTGTTTCAGGTTTTACCATAGATGACGATAATGATGATGGTGAAGATATTTGAGATGCAAATGATGCTTCTTCATCATCCACAGGATACAATTGAGATAATTTTTCTTCTTCCAGATCATTTTCAAATACTTCACCATCATCGATAAAATCAACATGAGGTTTCTTCTTCTTCTTCTCTTCCTCTTTTGGTTTTTTTCCAGTTAATGATGCTAGTGGTGGTGGTTGTTGTTGTTGTTGTTGTGATATGTTGATTTGAGAGTTTTTTTTATTATCAACAGATGAAACAGTTTCCTCAATTCTCTTTAAATGTTTCGTTATAGGATCAAACATTTGTTCTTGTAAAATAATACCATGTTTTAATGATGCCAATTTCCTTCTAACAATTTTTCGCTTTTCAATAAGACGTTCTTTTATCTTTCGCTCGTTCAACATACTCAAAATACGTGTGAAAAACTGATCACACTGAAACAGGTTTTCAACTGATACTGAACAGGTCTGAACTGATATTAAACAGGTCTTGAACAGGTCTGAACTGATATTAAACAGGTCTTGAACAGGTCTGAACTGATCTCAAACAGGTCTAAACAGGTTTTGAACAGGGTCTGTTCGGAAACCAGTTATTTATTAAGATGAATAAAGTGATCGAAATTCTTCCTATATCGTCCATGATCTATATCACAATCCTTCAAAATGGATATAAATCCATAAGGATCTTTCCAACATATATTACACAAGTCCTTAAATTGATCAAAGGTCATATCAGTTGCTATGTGATCTCTATGTATATGTTTAATATTGAGTTCGTCTTGTTTGAATACAACTAATGCGTTTGCATTGTCTCTTAATAGATGTTTTGGTATCTTTGCATAGCTTTGACATAAATAGAAACTGTCTATTTGATTATGTCGACCCATGCTGAAATAATTACGAATCACTTCTTGTTTTTCACATGCAACATCATCAAATATGAATATAGACAATGGTTTCGCATCTTCAGGTTTCAATATATTCTCATCATTGCTGAATGTAAAATAACCAATTTCTTTTATGGGTTTCAAAAGATTTTCTAGATAAACGTATTTCGGTTGATTGAGACTCTTTGAATACAGATAAACGTTTTTGAATCTCAATCCATTCGGATGTTCAATTAAACTTATTATCACATTAGTTTTTCCACAATTCGACGGTCCAATAACTAAACATCTCAGACTGAAAGGAAAAAGTTCACTATGTCTACACTCTCTTCTATATTTATCATTACAATTTCTAACAATATCGTTATTCACGACATCAAAGGAAATTTTATGTTTAACGATACGCATCTTTATTACAACTGTGTATGTATAATAGAGAGGTGAGTATTTATTTCACTTAGTCTTATTCAACATTTCATTATGATTGCTCATTATTCGGGATCTGGCATATTAGATAAAACATTGTATGCTATTCCGTATGAATTGCATTTACCAGGTTATAGTTTTTGTGGTCCTAACACGAAGTTAGCCGAAAGATTAGCACGAGGTGATAGAGGTATAAATGGTTTGGATGAGGCATGTCGCGAACATGACATTGCTTACTCTCAAAGTAAACAGATGAATGAAAGACATGAAGCTGACAAAGTATTAGCCAATAAAGCTCTTGAACGTTTTCGTGCAAAAAATTCATCGATTAAAGAGAAATTAGCAGCTTTAGGTGTAGCAGGAGCTATGAAAACAAAAGTAATGCTAGGTATGGGTATACCTTCTGAAGAACAACAACAACAACAACAACTATCATCTAAAGCATTGAGTTGTGGTAAATTAATTGAACAGTGTGAGAAGAATCTTCATCAAATGGAATCAATTTTGATGAGAAGTTTGAATAGGATTTCAGATTTTAAATTGGCAAAAACTCAAAGACTGAATAATAATAATAATAAAAGACTCAAGAGTGTATCACAAAATAAGAAATCCTATCCTCAAAATATAATGAAATCCATTAGAAAATCTGATGATGATGATGATAATGGTAATGATGTGAAACCAATTGACTTGAAACCTAGGAATAGAAAGAGAAAGTTTGTATCTGAGGAGGAGGAGGTGGTGGAGGGAAAGGATATTCCAACAGTGAAGAGAATTAAAATTGCTAAACGAAAACTATTGAAACGTAAACTGAGTTTTGGTGATGATGATGATTATGACATGGAAGAAGGGGAAACAGATAATCCTGTTAAAAAGAAAAAATCTGATTGAATTTGAGTTAGTATGTATGTAGCTGAAGAAGAAACATGAGGAAGAAACAAAAGAATCCAAGAAAAATAGTTCATAAGAAGAAGAAGATCAAACTCGTAAGCCTTCAGAGTGTTAAAAACTTCATTAAACGAAAATTATCTGTTATTAATCCAAAATCAGTAAACGATGCAGTGTTGGCTGCATTGAAGATAGCAAAAAAGAAGAAAATCAAATCACCGAAACGAGTTATCAAAATTCCTCAGCGTGGTGGAATACTACCATTAATTCCAATTTTCGCAGGTTTGAGTGCTTTAGGTGCTTTGGGAGGTGGAGCTTCTGGAATAATGCGTGCAATTAGTTCAGCTAAAGCAGCTCAACATGAATTGGAAGAATCAAAAAGACATAATAAAACAATGGAATCCATTGCCATGGGTGGTAGAGGATTGTATTTAAAACCATATCAGAAGGGATTGGGTATTTTTTTAGACAAGAGAAGGCTCTAACAAATGTGGATATAGAAAAAGTTGTCAAAACTAAAAAAATTCCTCATTTTCGTGGAGTCTTTGCTCGTGATGATTTGCCAAAGAAAATGCATAAAAAAGAATCTGGAATTGTCAATTTGGATTCAAAATCAGGTCCTGGAAGTCATTGGGTTGCTTATAAACGATGTACCAATATTGTGAAATATTTCGATAGTTTTGGAGACTTACAACCACCACTTGAACTTTTAACTTATTTCAATTCGAATGGATTCTGCAAGATATTATATAATCATGATCGTTATCAAAAATTCAATACGTCAAACTGTGGACATTTATGTTTAAGTTTTCTCTATAAATAATTGAAAATTAAAAAAATTTCATCAGTTTGTGTGTTTGATTTCATTGTGCAACAACAATAACAATATGTCCTATCATTTTTTCTTTTCGGAACAGGAGAAATCTAGACTAAGTGTAGATTTTAATCCACCAATCATGTTAAACAATGAAAGTTCCTACGAAATCGGAATGACAAATTTCAGTGCCAGTAATGCAATACCGAATATTGATAAATCCAATAATATATTTCATTATGGGAAAGATAAGCATGTAGAGATACCGATAGGCAGTTATGAAATTACAGATATATCCAAATATCTTGTACATACTTTGTCTAGTGACAAATCAAATATACAAGATAAAATATCTCTTCGATTAGTAGCAAATTTGAATACGTTGAAATGTGAAATAAAATGTACAGAAATGATCGATTTTTCAAAATCAAATACGATTGGTAAGCTTTTAGGATTTAAGAAGAGGAAACTGGAACCTAATGTATTACATACTTCTGATTTCCCAGTGGATATAATGCGTATAAATTTAATACGTGTTGACTGTAGTATTGTGAAAAATTCATATAGAAACGGAGATTCAGTACACACAATTTATGCATTCTATCCAAAAGATCCACCAGGCTATAAAATTGTGGAAAGCCCATCAAATGTGATTTATTTACCAATCAATACGCATGTCATACATAATATAACACTTAAAATTGTCGATCAAAACAACAAACCGGTCAATTTCAGAAAAGAAGTCATATCTATCACACTTCATTTGAAAAAACTAGCAGCGATTTGAGAAAGAGAGAGAGAGAGATAAATAGATATGGTTGTGAGATTTGGTGCCTATAACAGAGTTGTGAGAGAGGTGAATCATAACAGTACTTATACATCAAGTGCAACGTTAACATCTGAAAATAGAAAATTTTTGAAGTCTATAGGTCTTAAATTGTGTAAACATTATGGAGATGCTTAACATTAAGGACAGTGTGATGTTTGATAATTCAATAACTAATATCGAATATCATTCATATCAATCATATTCTGGCAGTGAATTGAAGCATAACGATGAATGTCGCATCGTGATTCAACAACAAGATCTACTTACCGTACCTAGTGATAGCTACCTTCAAATACAAGGAAAATTAACCAATAAAGATGATGGAAAAGTTTCCGATAAAGTGAAGTTAATAAATAATTTTATCGCTTTTCTGTTTGAAGAAATACGATATGAATTGAACGGTGTTATTGTGGATCGTGTAAAAAATCCAGGTATTACCACCACCATGAAAGGATATGCTTCATTCACACCTAACGAAAGTATCGCTCTGGCGAATGCGAGTTGGACAAATTTGGAAAATGCTTCGTACGATCCCGCTACAGGATCCTTTGATGTATGTTGGCCGTTATCTATGATTTTTGGATTTGCTGAGGACTATAAGAAAATTTTAGTGAATTTACGTCAAGAACTCATACTGATAAGATCTGGAGATGATTTGAATTGCATAGTTGAAACAACAGCTGTGGAAAAGGGAAAAATACATATAGAAAAAATCGCTTGGAAAATGACTCACATTACTGTCTGCGATTTTGAAAAACTGAAATTGCTTGATATTATAGAAAAAAATGTACCTATACCTATAACACACAGAAGATGGGAATTGTTTACATATCCAATGTTAGAACAAAGTCATATATTCACTTGGATACTGAAAGCTTCAACTTTCCTCGAAAAACCACGCTTTATTATTTTCGGTCTACAAACAGATCGTAGACATAATTTAGCAAAGAAAGCCAGTGAATTCGATCATAATAATTTGAAGAATATAAAATTGTATCTCAATTCTCAAGCGTATCCTTATGAAAATTTATCACTAAACTTCAAAAAGAATCAGTTTGCATTAGCTTATGACATGTATGTAAAATTCCAAAAATCCTATTATTTCGATCGTAAAACCACTTACGAACCACTATTGAACATTGACCAGTTCAAGAAACATGCTCCTTTAATTATAATTGACTGTTCCTATCAAAATGATATGATTAAACATGGAGCAATAGATGCGCGATTGGAATTTGAAACAGAGGGAGATATACCTAAAAACACAGCCGCTTACTGTCTAGTGTTACATGAACAGTTTATCAATTACGAACCTCTTACAGGTCGAGTGAGAATATTATAATGTTCATAATTGACATTCAAGGATTTCAATATGGTCCATCTGAGTTTATTTGCAAAGAAATTGCAATTTTAAACGATGAAAATGAACATTATCGTCATGCTTTCGTGATAATACCATTTGATGTTACAATATTTTCCTATTCCATGCGAAGACAAATTAATTGGCTGAAAAACAATATACATGGATTATCTTGGAATACAACGTGTGATCAACAAATCAAGCAGGAAGAAATAAAAAGTTTTTTAAGTGAGTTCATATACCACGAATCATGTTACAATACTACAACAACAACTACTACACCATCTTCAACAACAACAACAACAACAACAACAATAGCTGTAAAAGGCAGTATGAAGAAGGAATGGGTAGGAGAATTATTTCCGGAATACAAAATAGTGGATTTGAGTGAAGAAGAAAATTTTCCTAATTTAGAAATATTAAATTCAATTTTGAAATCAAACCATTGTAACTCACATATAATTAACACACTTGATTGTTCTTTACAAAATGTATTTTATATTTATCGTTGGTTTAAAATTTTGAAAATTTTTAATAAATGATTAATTACTCAACTCACTGTTTCATTTCCGAGAGAGAGAGAGAGGGTAAAAAAAATAAAAAAACATAATCTTATATATATATGTATATAAATTTTATTTTTCTTTCAATTTTTTCTTTTTTTGCTCATCAACATCATCATCATCATTATCTACATTTTCATATACGAAGTAATCTCCTTCCGTTGTTACTACATTTGAACTGTAATGCTCTTCATCGTCATCACAGACACTCCTCACCTCAATACGTGGTTGAATCTGTGATGCTTTCAACCGTGGTACAGCATCATCCTCCTCTTCGTCGGCAGCTATATTAAATTTATATCGTCTGACGACCCTTTCAAGGATATTGAACTCCTCATCATTGTCCACTTTCACCCTTAGATACTTCACTGGAAGATTGCCAAATTTTTTTTTAAGGGTTGTCGCTCTCGGTGAATATGTCAGATCTAAAAATACTCGATCTCCTTTAACTTTAATACTCTTCACGCCATATCTATGAAAAATATATTAAAAAAAAAATAAAAAAAAAATAAATGAAAAAAATAAAAAACAAATAATAAAAAAAAAATATTACAAAAATATTTAAAAAAAATATATCAATAAAAAAAATAATAAAAAATAAATAAAAAAAAAAAAAAATATTAAAAAATAAAAAAAAAAAAAAATATGAAAAAAAATTTAAAAATAAAAAAAAATGTAAAAAAAATATTAAAAAAAAAATAAAAAAAAATTAAAAAAATAAAAATATCAGTGAACAAAATATTCAATGTAAATTCTCATCTACTTAACTCAATTCACTGTTACGATTCAAAACAATTGAAATGTTCAAAATATAAGGAATGAAAATCTAATTCTGAATATGAAAATATATATATATATATATATATATATATATATATATATATATATATATATATATATATATATATATATATATATATATATATATATATATATATATATATATATAATATAACAATACTCACGTGAATATTTGTTTCGTTACCACATAGAGCATTCTTGTGGTAAAATTATCCTTATCATCGCTGAACACGACTAGATTACACGGTGTAGTTGCCATAATTTCGAACTGTGAATCTGTACTCAAAGTCGATCTGAATTTATATAATTCCATTCGATAAAAATTTGCAATTAATATGCATAAATAAGATGTTGTTTATGTTATTGAAATATACAGAAATGCAATTTTGTTGATTTTATTTAGTCTATCATTTGGAGAAATTACGATTGCAACATTGTAATATTGCATTCAGTCGATGATTGAGGTCATATTGATAACCTCTATAATAAATTACGATTGCAACTTTGTAATATTGCATTTACTCGATGATTGGGGTCATATAGATAACCTCTATAATCAATTTCGCTTGAAACTTTGTTATTCTGAAATAACAAAGTTGTGAAATAATGTATCATTATAATTTTATCAGAAGGATGTTATTTCTCGTTAATTAGATAGTTCGTTATCATATATATATTTTTCAAACGATATGTGAAATCATTAATCTTTGTTTTTGTTAGTCTATTTTAATTAATGAGTATTCGTCGTCGTTTGTTCAAGAAGAGTGCATTCATATGAAAGTTAGCAGTCAACACGTTACTACCGAATCAGTTCTAAGGTAAGCTCCACACATTGAATTATTTGTGTGTGTGTGTGTGTGTGTGTGTGTGTGTATGAGTTGAATTTATTTAATATAACTTTTCGTTTTTTCATGTAGGAACTTCTACTAGTAATAATGTCATCATCAGCATCAGCATCATCATCATCAACCAAAAGCCTACAACGATCAAAAACAATACACAAACAAGGAGAATGTAGTGATGTGAAGAAACTTGATACTCTTTCCAGCGAGATGGTTGAAACTATGGAAAGGGTGAGTAGAATAATTAAGAAAAGAGACGAATACACAAAATACATTATTCACTTGAATACATTTTTGTTGACATTGAAGCGTGCTATTGTTGGGAAATATGATTGTGTTCAAAATTTCTTAAAATTAGAGACTGATTATGGTATTCTGAAAAATTATTTGAAAATTTTCAAAATTAAACGTAAAGGAATGAAAAATGAAAAAAATAAATTAGTTTGGCAGAAAATTGAATCGTGTTTTCAAGGTAGAATAAAAACTGGAATCATTTCTAATATAAAATTCAAAGATCCGAAAGAATTTCTAATCGCTTCTTTTAATAGTTTCTCTAAGCAAATTAAAAAGGAATTGAAGGAATCTCTACTTAAAGTTAATTCAGTATTTGCTGGTCGTTTTGTTAAACCTCAAAATGGAGAAAATGAAATGAAGTTTTTTCCTACTAAAAATGAAATTATAGATGCGAATACAAATTTGAGAAAGTGGTACAAGAAAAATATTTCTGATATTATTTTGAGGAAATTCGAAGAGTTTCAGGAGAGAGATAGTGGTTGGAGTCTCTATGAGATTAATTATTTGAAAGTCAATATTAACAAGTATAATCCTATAACAGTGGGAATTTCAACATATACAAATTTACCCAAATTTATTGAAAAATCACATGGAGTTGTGAATATAAAAAATTCAGACTCATATTGTTTTCTTTGGTCAATAATGGCAGCTCTCTTTCCAGCACCTACGGGGAAAAATGTGAGCAGAGTTAGTTCATATCCACATTTCTCGAAACATTTGAAATATGAAAATATTCCATTTCCTATTGATATAAAAGATATTCCAAAGTTTGAAAACATGAATAAATTATCTATAAATATTTTCACTGTTTCGAAAAATGAGATTTTACCTCTGAGTTTAAGTAAATTATCATTTAAACCTCGCATCAATTTACTCATGCTTCCTTGTGATCATCTGAATCATAAGGCTTTTATAGAATCGAACGAAAGTTGGAATAATGTTAAATTGGTTAGATCAGTCTCCTTCCATTTTTGCTATATCAAAAATATTTCTCGTTTATTGTCTAGTCAAATGAAAAATTCGAGAAGAAAAAATTATTTTTGTGAACGATGTTTGAATCACTTTTTATCGCAAGATGTATTGGATAGGCATACAAGAGATTGTCTAAATATGAATGAAGCAAAAATTGTATTACCAAATGAAAATAATAAATTCTTAGAATTCACTAATATTCAACATCAATTGAAAGTTCCTTTTGTAATTTATGCAGACATTGAGAGTCTTTTAGTCAAAAATAACGAGGAACATCCTTATCCATCTAAATCTAAAATTACTCATTTTCATAAGCCGTTTAGTATAGCTTATTATTTAAAATGTACATTTGATGATTCTTTATCAAAATTTTCATTATATACAGGAGAAGATTGTGATTTTTGGTTTGTAAAGGAACTTGAGAAAATAGCTAAGGAATTGAATATTGTTTTCTCCAATCCTGTACCGATGATTCCGCTCAGCAATGAAGAAAAGAAATTATTCAATGAATCAGAACGATGTATTTGTTGTGGGTATCGATTTAACGTTGATGATATTAGAGTTAAAGATCATTGTCATTTAACTGGAAAATTTAGAGGACCCGCACATAATAAATGTAATTTGGGATTCAGAGATTGTCATACTATTCCAGTCGTTTTTCACAATCTATCTGGTTATGATAGTCACTTCTTAATTAAAACTCTTGCTAAAAAAATTAAAGGAAAGATTAGTTTATTATCTCAAAATAAAGAAAAATTTATTTCATTCACAAAATATATTGAAAATACAAAAGTTTGCTTGAGATTCTTAGATTCATTCAAATTTTTAAGTTGTAGTTTGAATAAATTAGTATCTTATTTGGAAAATAATCAAAAAATCATAACACGTAAACATTTCAAAAATGAGACTGAATTCATTCTAGCTACACGAAAAGGAATATTTCCTTATGAATATCTAGATAGTTGGGAGAAATTACTGGACATTAAATTGCCTTCTGAGGAAAATTTCTTCAGTTCCCTCAGAAATGAATCAATATCCTCTCAAGATTATGAACATGCACAAAGTGTTTGGCAAGTATTCAAAATTAAAAATTTGAAAGAATATGCAGAGTTATACTTGAAAATTGATGTCTTACTTTTAGCTGATGTTTTTGAAAATTTTCGAACTTCCTGTCTTCATACCTACGGTTTAGATAGTCTTCACTATTATACAGCACCGGGTTTGGCATTTGATTCCATGCTCAAGAAAACTCAGGTTAAATTAGAATTATTAACAGATATTGAAATGGTGAATTTCATTGAGAAAGGAATACGAGGAGGTGTATCTCAATGTTCAAATCGATACGGTAAAGCAAACAATAAATACATGAAAAATTTCGATCCCGAGTCTGATTCTTCATATCTCATGTACTATGACATAAATAATTTATATGGAATGGCAATGACTTTATCTCTACCTACAGGAGAGTTTCAATGGATTGAACCTATGAATATCTATGGAGAGAATTTTCTCGAAACGCCTGAAAACAATGATTATGGTTATATTCTAGAAGTTGATTTATTATATCCACGTGAACTTTTCGATTTACATAAAGATTTACCACTTTGTCCAGAACATTTAGTTCCTGTTATTTCAGATTATGAGAAACCAAAATTATTAACAACTTTGTATCAGAAAAAGAATTACGTCATTCACTATCGAAATTTGCAACAAGCTATTGAATTAGGTTTGAAAATTAATAAAATCCATAGATGTTTAAAATTCAGACAATCTTGTTGGATGAAATCGTATATTGAAATGAATACTGAATTACGTAAAAATAGTAAAAATGAATTCGAAAAAAATCTATACAAACTGATGAACAATTCACCTTTTGGAAAAACCATAGAAAATGTAAAGAAATATCGCGATATAAAGTTAGTTACTCAATGGGGTGGAAGGTATGGAGCTAATTATTATATTTCACAACCGAATTTTCACAGTTGTGTGATTTATGAGAAAGATCTAGTACTCATTGAAATGAAAAGAATCAAAATTAATTTCAATAAACCCATTCATGTGGGAATGTGTATTTTGGATTTGTCTAAAATATTTATATATGATTTTCATTATAATTATATCAAATCTAAATTTGGTGACAAAGCTAAACTACTCTATACAGATACTGATAGTTTAATATATCATTTTTTCGTAGACGATATTTATGAAACCATGAAACAAGATATACATAAGTTTGATACCTCAGATTTTCCTATTGATAATATATACGGTATACCTCTAATGAATAAAAAGACACTTGGTTTGATGAAAGACGAAAACAAAGGTTCCATAATGACTGAATTTGTAGGTTTAAGATCGAAATTGTATAGTCTGAAAGTAGAAACATCGAAACAGGATGAACAGAAAAGTAAAGAGAATGTAGTAGTAAATTCGAACATTGTGAAAAAAGCAAAAGGAATTCAATATTCGGCTATGAAAAATATTACGTTTCAAGATTATTTAGACACACTCTTTTGTTACAAAACGATCAATGTAACTCAAAATGCTATCTTAACAAAAAAGCATCAAGTTTTTTCTGTCCAACAAGAAAAAATTGGTTTAAATTATCATGATGACAAACGCATGATCACATTTCACCAAACAGATACGCTTCCTTGGGGGTACAATGACTAGTGTCGTCTTTCTTTTCTTAGTTATTTCTACTTTCTTCTGTCTTTAGAAATTTCAACATGTACTTCAAGATCCTGAGAGATTTAAAAATGTTACTTCAATTACCACCACCACCACCAACACAACAACAACAACAATCAAAAAAAGAAGAATTACACCAATAGCAGTAATACAAAATGATATAATGAGAGATAATTTTCAAGGATATTATTCAAGCACATGTTGGTGTAAATTTTGCGAGAAATATTTTTGTTTCTGTCATAATTCAATAGAAAACCACAAACTTCAAGATGGTCATCCAACACTGTATTGTTTCGAACTGATGATGTGACCGATTTTTGAATAGCAATTCAAATTTTAAAAGGTAAATGAAGAATGTTTGAAAATTCACCAAGAAAGAGAAGACAATATCTACGATGAAGTAAAGCATTGTTGTGTTTTGAGATGTTTTATTTAAGAAGATGATGAAGTTGATGGAATTGCTAGTAATAAATGCAATTCATTCTCATTTTGTGTATGTAAATGTAAATTATATCAAGAAATAACAAAAAGACAACTATTAGGGATTGAATACATTTCTAATCACTTTATAATAAATATGTTTTTATGATATACAGAGTTTTATTATATATTCATATAGTTCACTACAATCATTATTCGATTCGACCGTACATGTATATAAAACATATCACTTCTAACTTTAATGGAAATTTCTGGATAAATTCAATTAGAATAGGCTAGGCTAGGCTTGGTTTCTGAGAACACCTCCTATTCAGCGTGTACCACGAGAAGAATTGAAGCTCGCTTCCAAACAAACAATCAGTTTTATATCACTATACCAAATGACGACATTTTTTCATTGTGCTTTTATGCAACCCACGTTACATGTTCGTGCATCTATGCATGCAGAAATTCCGATACCGATACCTCATCGCTCCCCTGATATCCTGATACGTACGCTTCTTCCAGATAGCATTCACGGCACTAATTACATCAATTTTTCTTCTTCTTTTTCTTTCTCGTACACGTCACTTCTTACATACGGACTTTTTTTTTCTACAAACCATCTGGTCATTGACAATGGACTTCTTTCACGGAAGACTTCTTGCTTTTCTACAACCTCTTTTGGTCCTTGACTACACTTCTTTTAGTTCTTCTGCTTAAGACTTCTTGGGTTTTACTTCTTCAGCGGAATTCTGCAAGAACCTGAGGGCTAGGTCCTCGAGGTGTCCATGAGAATTCAGGGACATGCCATCGAGCTGTCCCTAATCCCGCATAGGTACACTACTTACTTCCCTACATCCATTCCAACACAAAATAGCAGCATTTAATAGTATGGTACATCGTTTAGTAAATATTCCATTTTCCAATGCCAATTTAAACATCGAGAAAAATATAATTGAGCAAATTGCCGTAAATGATAATTATTATCCCATAATAATAGACAATATGATAGATAAAAAGTTGTTCAAAAATGCGATTAGCCAGGTGTATCCCCTTTTTAAAAATAATATCAAATATAACAGCCCCACTTTCATCGGAAATTCAAGTAGAAAACTTAAATCTCTCTTATCTAAGCATAACATTAACATTGCTTATCGTACCTGTAATAATTTAGTAAATCATATAAAAAATAATAAATCCAAAGTTCATGAAGATAATAAATCAGGAGTTTATTAAATTAATTATGATGATTGTAATAAGTTTCACATTCGTATCGATTTCCCCAACACAAGAACTATTGCTCCCGTCCGATCTTTCAAATCCCGAATTTTTCGTGAAGCTGTAGAAATAGAAAAACGTCCAAATTGTTTGAACACCAGAGATGACAGTCACAGACTTCCATCAGCATGGAAACCACTTCTCAGTGGTCGCCATGTCACACCCAATCAGAGTGCATCCCGCACTGATGAGCGTGAATACCATTGACGTCAATACTACGTCAATAACTACGTCAATGGAGTACCCGCCCCCTCCCCTATAAATACGGCCACGCGACGATCGGCCCGTCAGTTGACTCAGAAGAGTAGGCAGGTTGAGACTTCAGAGTTGACAGAAAGCAGTACGGTTGGTGGAGTAGGCAGGTTGAGACCACGCAATCGTATTGTTTCCGATTCCTCCTAATTCGATTCGTGGAGTAGGCAGATTGAGGCCACGACTCTGAATTATTTCCCTTCTAATTCTCCTGAAGATGGCTTCGCAAAAGGAGCCGAAACGTCGAGATTTTCCATATCTTTTACGCGGTTCATTCTGAGAACCAAGTTTTTCAAATACTTCCGACCACGGAAATCTTTCTGAACATATACATATATATATATATATATATATATATATATATATATATATATATATATATATATATATATATATATATATATATATATATAAAGTATATATATATATATATATATATATATATATATATATATATATATATATATATATATATATATATATATATTAATATATATATATATATATATATATATATATATATATAAATATATATATATATATATATATATATAAATATATATATATATATATATATATATATATATATATATATATATATATATATATATATATATATATATATATATATATATATATATATATATATATATATATATATATATATATATATATATATATATATATATATATATATATATATATATATATATATATATATATATATATATATACATATATATATATATATATACAGGGTGTTTCTAAATTGATGCGAAAGATTTCAATGGGTGATTCTTTAGCAAAAATTAAGGGGGGTCTTTCATATAACATTTTGTTCAACACCCTTTTCCCTCCAAGTTACAGCCCTCTGAAATTAGGTGAAAAAAATTGTTTTTATTCAATACATTCACTTTGGAAAAATTTGGAAGAATGAAATTTGGCAGATAACTGCTGCTGATAAAATAGCAGTTTTTGAGTTTTTGTTACCCTTAAATGTAATCACAAGGGGCTGAAAAAACAACCCCTATAATATTTTGCATCAGAACGTCTTAATGCGCCTATATTTTTCTTTTTAAAAAATATATTCGAAAAAAAAGACTCGATCTGCAACTTTTTTATGTCCTGACTTTTAATCATAAAGTTGTTAGTTTCATCACAAAAAAATAAAATAGTGCTCAGACTATTTTCCCATAAATTCACAGAGGTTATCATTCATGAAAAAAAACAAGTAAGCTGCTGTCAAATGTCAAATGATTTGTTAATTGTTATTAGTAGTATAATTATTGTTCAATCCGCTCTAATTTGCAATATTCTTCAACTAAATGAAAAAATGCCATTCTTTCAATAAAGTTTTATTTAGTTGTGAAAAAAATCATTATAAAAGTGTCTAGATATTAGAAAAAATCAGGACAATAAAACTATTTGTCATATGACTTCATTTGACAGCAGCTTACTTGTTTTTTTTTTAAATAAATGATAACCTCTCTGTGAATTTATGGGAAGAGTCTGAGCAGTATTTCATTTTTTTGTGATCAAAATAACAATTTTATGATAAAAAGTCAGGACATAAAAAAGTAGCAGATTTAGTCTGTCTTTTCAAATATATTCTTTAAAAAGGAAAGTATAAGCGCATTAAAAAGTTCTGATGCAAAATATTATAGGGGTTTTTTTTTTTGTGTAACAAGAACACTCAAAAACTGCCATTTAATTAGCAGCAGTTATCTGCCAAATTTCATTCCACTAGTTTTTTCCTAAGTAGATAAAAAGTGAATAAAAACATTTTGTTTTCACCCAATTTCAAAGGGCTGTGACCCCCCCTAATTTTTGCTGAAGAATCACCCATTGAAATCTTTCGCATCAATTCAGAAACACCCTGT
>JARQZK010003084.1:92500-95692 GCA_030704885.1 Cynegetis impunctata | reverse complement strand
CAATTAAATTATCATAAACTGTATTATATTTTAGTTAACAGAACGAAAAACTAACTCAACTATGTAAGTAAAATAAAGAAATAACAAAGTGTAGTTTTCTGTTCCGTTTTAGTCTCTAAAATATTTGGAAAATTTTTTCGTTTGTTTATCAGAATGAGCGTGTGCAACAGCAGAACCGGGACGACATGGTGGGCACTAGCATAAAAATTGTCAATCGGAGGGTAGGAATCAGTGTTGAATATTCTGGAGCGGAGATCCTGTAAAATGATTTTCCCAGCCGTTTTCACAATTCGAGCTCGTTCCTCTTGCGGATCAGACATCTTTTCATTTGAGTACCAGTTGTCAGATAGGATTTTGCTGCCAATATTCTTGAAGCTGACAACACTCCCTCTGTGTTTATGTGAGGACGGGAATCTTCACGAATCAGATCCATAAGCTGTCCAAGAGAAAATTGGCGTTCCTCCCCGTTTTCTTCGAGATAATTGTACATAATTTCCATTACTTTGTCAGTGTCGATCGTGGTTCTTCCTCTCTTCTCAAGAGTCTTAGGTAATTTTCGATGCACTTTCGGTGGTATTCTTCATTTACCGCAACCAAATCTGTGTTCATACCCACCAAAATGTCAGCACGATCTCTTACTTTATTCCCCCACTCATCACCACGTTGCCTTGCGTACGATAGAATCGTACCTGCCATCTCAGGTAGAGTCACTTTGACCATAGCATTGCGCCTTTCGATTGGCAATTTATTCTGCCTTTGTCTGTACTCTAAGTAACCGATTCTTCGCAAAAGAAACACTTGTTGTTGAAATCAAATAATAATGCAGACTTACTTGAGCGAGTCGGCTTGGGCTGAGGTGTAGGAGTTTGACTTTCACGACGCAAATGTGCCAATATCCTTTTCTTGTGGATGTATTTTTTTGGCAACCAAGGTGAATAGCAATTTCTTCCACTCTTTCCAGCAAAAGTTGGTGTTCCTGCTCTTTGCGTTTAACAGGAGAAGCAAGAAGCGTAGCAACTCCTCTCTTCTTCACCACATACACATCCTCACCTTTTAAAGGTTTTTCCCAAATAAAACACCACCCTGTCTCTGTATTTGATGTTGAAACAAATTCCATATCAGATTATTAGTTGTCGCTATACACTCAATAACAGCTCAAAGAAAAAAACACACTCGAAAATCACTGCATTTACTTACGCAGTTGAGTTAGTTCTTCGTGCTGATAACTGAAATAGAATACAGTTTATGATAATTTAATTGTTTAAGATAAATTCAGTTCGATGGTAATCACTCATCAATATCGACATTTAAGAACACGGGGGGGGTTCAGCTATGTGGCACTGACCCCCCCCCCCTGTGTTCTTGCATGTCGATATTGATGTGTAATCACCATAATTACCATAGAACTGATGGTAATTGGTAGTTACTTGGCTACAAACGAAGGTTTTGGCAAATTTTTGCAATTTTGAGAAAATCTCTCCAAATTTGATCGGCTGTATCTCGGTTTTTATTAGGTTTAAGAAAAAAGTTAATGAACACAGAATTGTAGCAAATTTACTGCTCTATAACTTTGAATATGAATGTTTTGGTCGAAAACCGCTTAGTTTAGAAGATATGAGCAAAAATTCTAAAAAAAGTCCGAAAATGTTGAGGTTTTTCGGCCCTCCCGAAGTTAGCACAGGGTCCTCGAGTAAGAAAACAGAGTGGGATGACAGAGTCATCCCACAGCATCCTCGAACAATCTGTGAAAGTTTCATTAAATTCGGATTTTTTTCCAGCAGACCCTACTTTTTTTGCTCTGTCTACTGGGCTATATTGGTTGTTATCATATAGTAGTTCGGCCGTGATTTTTATTGAAGAACAATGAGAAATCTGTCAATTTCCTCCAATTCAAGTGAGCTGCACTAAAAAAATCTATCAGAAAAAGTGGTATGCATATTTAGAGTCAGGGTGACTTGACATTTTCTATTATTCACTATTGCATTGTGAATGGAGATTTCTCGTTGCGGAATACATAGAACCAGCTCCCTTGGAGGGTTCTTTGATATTTAAAAATATGTAGGAATGCCCTTATTCACGTTATGGGATATATGAAATTGAAAAAATGTATCTTACTACTCATATGAAGAAGTTTTGTGTTATCTACATGAAAACGTCTTAGACAAAAAGGTCCTGAGAATCTTATCGAATTTCCCTAATCATATGCATTGACTGCACCCGAAGAGTCGAGATTACCGCAACCTTAATATACAATCGCCGCATTCGAAAGCTAGACGTCGTCTGGTGAAAATTGTTTATTTTAAAAATCACGTGTCCCCAGACAATTGCGATTCGATTACTTAGCTGGGTTTGCTCTAGTCGTGAGTCCTAACGGATGAATGGGATCGTAATGAAATTATTCGCGACATGCCAGCATTCTGATTTCGTAATTTCGACTCGCAATCCATTTAGCTTATTTGTCGATTCATTGTGGATCCCATTTCGTTTGCTCTCCTGGGAACGCTGGTTGCACTGCTAATATACTTTGAAGGAATGTCGATATCTGTATACACCGCATTGATTCGTTCTCACTATCATCCAATTTGGGACTTATTCAGATATTCATTCTGGTTTTTTGAGGAGAGATTCATGTGGAGTGGCATGCGATGCAGTTGCTATCGTCTTGGAAATCTGAGAGTGATAGGATCGATTACCTGAAGCATTGCATTTTTAGTGATTTCTTTCACGGATTCAAGTGAATGGTTTTTGTTCCAAATGGCGATTTGAAGCTCTAATAATAATTAACGTTACGTATCTCCTAACAATATACAGAAGGAGAGCATGAATTTTTGAGACTCAATACGTCTTCTCTTCATCATTTTATTCTTTTTGAAATAAGTACTTTATGAAATTTCGAAGGAAACTTTCGCATGATATCTTACGGTCTCAAATTTTATATATTTCTGACTTTTCTCATCCCCTGAAATTTTTTGCGGAGGAAATAGGGTACTTCATATTTGATACATAGTTCACTATGAATATATATATATATATATATATATATATATATTTAGCAGACCTGACTGCTAATATTTGACTGATTATCACGTAGTTAGTAAGTAAAAATAGACAAAGCTGCAAAAAATTTAATGAAACATATGCAGATTTTCTTTTTCCAATTTTTGAAAATTCCATTTCGAACATTATGTGGGT